>JAEIHY010020016.1:0-38970 GCA_018904565.1 Drosophila tsacasi | reverse complement strand
CTTTATGTCTCTTAAGCTAATGGAAAAACCATGTAATAGATAGAGTTTTCTTTGATAACAGCTAATCATTTGATAAGAATCCAAAAGTAGGAAAGTTTGAAGGAAGTTAAAGTGCAATTATTATAGTACGTTTCATAATAAGAACTTGTAATCCAAAATCTTGGAATATTCTGTGGGAATATTTTTCCTCCAGTAACAGACACCCGAAATGCATTAACTAAATTAATAGTTTTCTAACAAACATACTGAAAAGTATTCTATTCCATCAAACCGTAATTGGAAACATGAAACTCGGTGTTTTTCGGGGTTTACCAAAATCAAAAATTCTCTGTGAGTAACTGATACCATAAACTCCATTAGTTAAACATTTTGTGCTTCCAAAACCCAGCTTAAAGTGTTTTGAATGCTCACTCATTGAATTTCCTTCTCGTTGGGGGGTTTTTTTCCCCTTATAGACGTAACAGACATTAAGGATTCATAACACAAAACATGGCAAAGTCCTGGCAGAGCCGTATATCTCCAAGCTGCTGCTGACAACGCAATTTCCTTGTGTCTGTGCTGTGTCTTAGCTGCAGCATAAGTACATTAATAATAAATGTAAATACTTTTTCTTATTTTTACCTCACCAGGTCTACTTTCTTTGAGGGGAAAAGCAAGGTAAAGTCAGTTGTCCGGCCACTTTTAGCTACTTAAGACAGGCTAAAGCTTAAAGTGTTGTAATTAAAAGCAACCAATGCTCCGGAGGGCCTTTACTTTTGGACTCTCCCCAAAATTCTGGTCGAGAGTTTCCCCCGGGATGGAAAATGAGAAGCAGTGGCATTTTCACATGCCTCGAATCACGACAAACAAAATTCTGACTCTCCCAGCTCAGCCGTTTTCCATTTTTCCCGCATTTACTTGCATGAATAAATTTCGTCTGCATGTCCTTTATGTTCGTTCTGCTTCTGCCTTCAGATCCTGCGCCTTCTTTTCTTTTGTACACTTTGTGCTATGTCAAATTCATATCATTATTCATTCATACATGATTAGACAACGCAACAGAACACGGGCAAAGACAAGAAAATCGAGCCCAGGTTTTGTGTTACACAGAGGGCGAAAGTTTTCCGGCGGGGCGGTGTGTTGCCATGGGGGGCAGATGGAAAGAAAGGAAAATCGTGGCGGGTGTGGGGTAAAAGCCCGAACCCGCAGAGTCAGACAGGCGTGGCATTGGGAAATGGAAATTAATGAATGAAATTTGATATAATGTCAGGTTTGGCCAGCTCCCTCGCTCCTAGAATTACCAGTATCCAGCGCTTTTCACGTTTTTCAACTTTCACAGCATTTTCATAATATTATATTAAATGCTGTTGCACAAATTGCACTTAAACCAATTTTAATTGTTTATTCTCCAGGCATTAAAATTGCATTATCATTTTTGCTTCCCACCACCCTTCAGGTTCGTTGATATTTTTTAATAAATTAATTGAACACCGTATGCTTTGTGGCCTATAAAAACATTAAAAAAATTACCTCATATTTTTTCTGACTCAGCAATAAGGGCATAATTTACCTGAGCTAATTACCAATCAATTGCACAATTTATTTTATGTATTTATTGCGCGCATTGTAAATTTAATTGCGTCAAAAGCGTTGTAAGGAAATCCGAGTAAGATTAATTGAATTCGAATTAGCCACAGCAAAAAAAAAATGGGGCAAGTAATTCTAATTAGCATAATCCTAATTGGCGGAATTCGTTTCCATTTTATTGAATTCAATTTTAAATATTTATTTATTGAATTAATTTCAGCAAACATGTTAGTTTTATTGCCTTTGTTTTGTAATCACTAAAATTCGATTGAGAAAAATCATGTAAAGGGCTTAAGCACTTATATTATAAAAGAGCAAAAAAATAAAATGCCACTAAAGGCTATTGACTTTCTCTGTGTTGGAAATTAATTGTCAAATAATAAAGAGTTTTTACTAAAAGGCGTATACCCTAACGATCAGAGGATACTTGTAAATATGGAAACACTTGGGAGAAGTTATAGTAAATGCAAAGTCATAAAGAAATATTTGTAAAAATATCATCTAAAAGTTATGGCGTTAAGACTCTTATTAACTATACTCCTTCTATCATGCTTTACAAGCAAAGAGTAAAGTATTTGATACTCTTTATGAGTAAAAATTAATAATGAAGAAATATGATTAATATTGGAAACGTTTTAACTCAAATAAACATCTTATAGTGAATCCATGTAAGATAGTAGTGTCACAACAGAATGATTTATATTTTGTTAGTATATTTCAAGCTTCGATTTTCCATAATCAACTTCTCCACATTTTTTCATTACATATCTTTGCTGTCACAACGGAAGGTAATAAAAACAGCAATTGGAAATTGCGAGATTCCGGTGAAATGCATTCGCTGACCATTTACTCATTTACATAGAGTTCGCCCTGCCAAACACAATATTTATGCCGTTTATTTATTTTCGTTCATATTTGTTGTTGCATACTTTGCATTTGTCAGCATAAATGACTGCAATTTGATTTATATTTGTTTTATGCCATTTGATGGTTTTTTTTGTTTTATTTTATTTTGCGTCGCTTCTGTGCTCGGCGGTGTGAACAAAATCAATAATAAATACATTTAAGTGGGGAAAGCCAGTGGCGCTGGAAAGTAGGCAACGGGAATTGGGGCAGCAAATCGAGATCCTAATTAACTGTGGCACATAAATCAAACGAGACCCGAAAGAAATCCGCTCATTAATAATGCATTTGCATGGAAATGTGTAGCCGATATGATCACAAAAACCCTTCAACACAAATTTATGGTCTGTGCAAACAGAGAGTCGAGTTTGAAAAAGTGTCTTGTGGTTACTTTTTCGGCACAGTCAGCCGAGAGTTATGTCTGTGGGCGAAGCTAACTGCTAATGGCAGCCTAATTATGCCGGAACAAGGGCGGGCTGGGGTGGAAGGGCAGGAAGAGCAGGGCCGGCGGGAAAATTGTGGGAAAAGGGTTTTTCGTCTGGCTCGTAAATTTCCTCTCTTAAAGAAGCGCACACACCTTTTCGGTCGACATAAATCTTTGCCAGGTGGGTGAACCCTCCGCCGTTTCTCCAACAGAGTTGTCTCTTTCCAGACAAGCGGCAGACAACATGCGTGCTCCCTTCCACGCCCCCGGAAAAAGCG
This sequence comes from Drosophila tsacasi, assembly GCA_018904565.1. NCBI lineage: Eukaryota > Metazoa > Arthropoda > Insecta > Diptera > Drosophilidae > Drosophila > Drosophila tsacasi. The sequence continues at coordinate 35,799 of JAEIHY010020016.1, read as the reverse complement.
CCCCCCTTTCACCATTTTCCCCATTTCCACAATACTCGTCCCCAGGCAAAAAGAAAAAAAAACGCAACGAAATCGGAAACGCGTCGCACAAAACTTTATTTGTCTGTATTTATGTATGGCTGCGTAATGTGCTCGGAATTGTGGGCGCGTCTTTTCATAGGTGGGCGGGATTTTTGTTTTGCGGTGGGCTCGTGAGTGTTTCACTCTTGTTGTTATTTGTCTGGGCTTTCTTTCAGGGGTTTTCCACATTTCCACAAAACGCCGCCGCCGCCAAGTGAAGTCTGCCTGGCGTCTTCTTGAAGAATGCGAAACAAATTACAGGCAAAGTCTGTGATTTATAACGTTGGAAAGTAGGTATTTCAATTTAGCAGTTGAACTTTGAAATCATTAAACCAGGAATGTGAGAGGCATGACGATGAGAAATGTGGCAGGCTAGATAGTAAAATTGAATTTAAATTGTTCTACATTCTAGATTTAAATAAGAAAGCCATCAATGTGTGTGAAAAGTTTAGAATAAACAGCACACAACTTTTTGGGAATTGGAAATCTCCAAACACGTAATTGTATATTTTATGGGAATAAATAAACAATTTATCCAGATCTTGCTTATTTTATTTCCATATTTGTTTACCTAAATAAGAATAAAAAACTAAAATCAGAGATTTAAAACTCATTTTATAATGTATACATTTTTTTTTTAATAACTTTCTTCTATATTACACTTTAATTTCCAAGACCGACCAATTTTAATCACCTAAAGAACTACAAAATAGAGCATTTACATTTCGTTATTTTCCATCCCAACCATTCACTCGCCATTCAAACGGCTGCCCCACTTAAGGACATGTGTGACATTTATCTGTTTCGTCTGACAGGACAACACGTGTGCATTGTTTGTATCCTTTTGATAGCATCTCCACGCCTTGGGCAATCGACAACAAACCCGAGGCCCTAATTAAGGACACCGACAAAAGGAACCGAACCGGATCCGAGGAACTGCAAATAAGTAAAAACGAAACAAACGTTAAGATTGGGGAAAATTATGATTGAGACAAATTGTCGGCTACGTGACAAGTCCGCATAAATTTTCTCGCTTTCCGTTTGAGCGACTGTCAATAGGACATAAAACTCATTTAATTAAGCAATTTTATGGGTGCGAGGCGAGGACAAAGCGAAGCCATCAAAAAGGAAACTTAACGGGTGGCGGCGGAGATGGGGATTCCATGGATAGTGGAAGCAATTTATAAGGATTGCACCCAGGGGAGTGGCCATATTTTTGTTTTGCCGCAACTTAATGGCAGCTAAATAAAGTTTGTCGAGAGGACGAGAGCAAGCTGAAAAAATATAGATGTATGGAAGGTTAGCGAGGGAAAGATCAAAGCTGTGGTTTATTATATAACTTTTCTTTATTTTTATGGACGATCCAATTTTTATGCCCAATCAGGCGAATAATGAGATAAACTCAATGAGGTTTCCTCGTGGCGGTAAGCAAGATGACCGATTACCGATAACCAATGACCGATAGCCCGTAGCGAAATTAACCGCCACGCAATGCATTTGAAATGAGCCGGCAAAGAGGAAAATCGCGGGAAAATGAGCGCTCAAAGGGTATCAGTCCGTGGAAAATCATCAAGAGAGTTCAGCAAAGAAAGCAATGGGGAGGAGATGGTTTTTCCGGCTTCTCCCCCGGGGGGTAGGCGGCGTGGCACTGCAGGCAATCTGTCGCGACAAAATGCTTCAAGTGTTTATAAATGCGGCGGCACACACAGAGAAACAACAACAAACAACTCGGCGAACTGAACCCAAACAACTTCAAAGCCTCGAAAACCAAATTATATGAAATACAATTTTCCCTGCTTTATTTTTTGTTCAAAAATTTAATATTAACCGAAGGCTTCTTGAAATAAAAATAAGCCTCTGAGAAAGATTACGTGCTACCACCTCTACAGTTCCACCTTAACCTAATTAGAGTTTGAGTAAGGGTGGCATTTTTAAACTTAGGGTCTGAGGAGGCTGATTTGGGGTTGTTTACATAAGGGGGAGAAATTGTATTTTAATAGAGGAATTGTGGTTTAATAGAGAGCGTCAGCTTAGGGCAATTCAACTGCTAGGAAGCAATTTTAGAAAATAAAATATATCAGTATATTAATAGAGATCAATATGAAACAGTTTTCATATTTCTTTCTAAATTAAATATAGCTAATTGTTTACGACGAAAGTACATCTATCTTTACAAAATAGAATATTCATATATAAAAGAATTTATTCCTTAGCCAATGGCTGTTTATTCATTTTTCTACTAAATCTTCCATCAGCTAGTATGAATATTTTCTTGTTTAAAAACACTTAAAAAACCGATTTCTTGGAAACGGCAACATGTGTACACCTGATTTGTGTCTATTAAATTTTGTTTTTATTGCGTTTCGGGGCAGCCAGGGGATCAACAACTCACTTTCGCATATTTAAAAAGTGTGAGACAAAAGTTTGACCCAATAAAACAAAGAAAGATTCACGGAAAGCAACTTTGGGAGCGGAGAAAATTTGCTAAAGCGTTAAAAAATGTACTCGGCACCCCTCGACCTCGCATTTCGTATCTCCGCCGCCCCTCAAAAAAGTGTAGAATAAGTAACAAAAATAAAAGTAAGAAAAAAAAGAACTTGGCTAAGCGTAAATAAACCAAATATAAACTTTGGCTGCTGTTGGTTGTTAGGTTGCCTGGATGCTAGGTTGGATGCTATTGCCAGGCAGACAAACTTGCTCTTAGCTTGGCTTTCTCTCGGCAGAGTTTACTTAGTGGCCGAAGACAACAAAATCGGGAAAATCCCCGGCATACAACGGGGGGCACTTTCTCTAGTCTCTATTCCCGCTTGTTGTTGCCGTTTCGGTGTGAATAATGTTGCTGTTATTTATGCCTCAATGCGCCACGCCTGTAAAATGGAAAATAAAGAAACACCAAGAACGAGGAACGACCGACAGAAAACCTAGAAGAAATTGCAATTTCCACGCCCAAGTTTCGGGCACTTTCACTTGACGCTTTGGTCCCTTTCTCCCTTGCCCTGCGACCCCAAAGCAACCCCAAAATGTTACTGCTTTTTATTAAAAGTTTCCCGCATGCACAACAACAATGGGCACATTTTTTAAAGTGTTTTTTATTGTCGCGTTAACCGACCGCAACGACTTATTGGAAGGAAACCCCTGCCACTTGGGGGTGAGTTTCGCCAACTTTTGCGTAAGTGTAAATTATTGTTAAGGTCAGAAAGTTGGGCGGCAAAGTTCCACCGAGTTTGGGTTAGTTGCCGTTGCCGGACGGGCGGAGAGCCAGTAACTTTGGCCTTAATACCTTTAACTAAGTCCTCGAGCTGCATAATTTTTGAGACTTAATTAACGTGCCCGACCCAGACGGGCCGAAAGTGTTAATAAAAACGCCGCACTAACTTTCAATTAACGTTGCGTCGGGACAATATATATATATATAGCGTCGCACCGACTTAACCGGAGGTTAACCCCACTGAATGTGTAATAAACTTTGCTTATTGTTGTTGTTCTTTAAATAAAAATTTATGTGGCACTTGTCCGCTGCAGAAAAGCGAGCGGAAAATGAACACTTTCACTTAAGCTGCCGGACTGACCCTCGCATATCCTTCTGGTCCTGGTCCCCCTTCCCTCTTGACATTTGAAATATGTCCCGGCTGTTTATGAAAGTCGGAGCAGAACTGGTCTTGGGATGGGACCACTTCGGTTCTGGACAGCAATTAAGTGAGCATTCTGGCTTCATGAAAAGTACGAAAGGAAAGCTGAAAAAATATCTTAAATAATATCGCAGACTGAAAAAAGTAGGTGTGAAAAATAAAATATTTAAGCCTGGGAAAAAACGAAGGGTAAGCTGAAAAAATATTAAAAAAAAACTGCATACTGAAAAAATATGGTTTTATACGAAAAATTAAGTTTGTAAGTCTGGGAAATTGCGTTATTAAAGACTTTCCTAAGATAAAGTTCATTTTGAAGTGAGCGAAATTATTAGCTCCTATATAATTTTAAATTAACATTTTTTTTCCTCAGTGTTAATGCAACCAACTTTTATGCATGCATTTTTATATTTCCCTTTACTTCGTTTCTCTTAAGACTTTTTCATGAGAATAATTTTATATTAAAACTCAAGTGAATCTCAAACTGAAGAATATTTAGAGACAGGCTTAAGTCCGTTTGCCTTGGCTTTGCATTCTTTTACTCCGTGTATTTTATGACTAAGTTGGCATTGATGGGGGTCGTCGACCCACTTGATTTGTTACCGACAATTGAATGCCTGGGAGATCCTGCTACCCACAACGCAAAGTGAAAGCGCAACTAATGCCAGAGGGCTGACTTGCCCTTTGGGAGCCGGCACATAGTCATCAAATTTTAATGCCACTCATAATTTTTTCAGGCAACCGAAGCGCAAAGGTTGGCGGTGGCTGCCTCTAACCGGGCCGGCAGAATAAATGTCAAATCAGCAAAATACTCGTATGAAAGGCAGTACAGTTGTGCCAAAGGGAATCGGGAATTGAAAAGTGGTTTCCGCTGGGCAATGGGTATATCCTTAAAGAAAAATATAATCAGAGATGAGGCCCTTAAGGAATGAAGTGATTTAAGAAAAGTAGATTTATAAACGAATTCCAGGTGTATCGATTAATAGTCGACAAGAAGCAAAGATTATTCGATTAAAGTAACTTAAACGAGTTCGGGTAATAATGGTTTTACAAATCATATCAAATTTCTGTTATGTAACATATTTTTTCCTTACCAAAAATCCCTTTGAGCCCTTAAATATGATTTTTGAATGGAAAAGCTAATCGATTCATCGAATCAGCGACACATTCACAGGTTCCAGGATGCCATCACTGATATATGAGCCACTTACAGCGCTCACACAATCCTCGAGCATCATATGCCATTTGGCTTTTTCCAACCTTTTTTGCCGGCTCCTTTTATTTGTGGCCAACTTTTGAGTGCGGAAGTTCCTCGAGGGTTAGACACACAAAGCAACAATGCCGAGCTGACTGAAAAAAGGGCCTAAAAAGGGTTGCTCTTATTGTTATCGATGCCATGTGTGTGTGCTGTGTGTGGGGTGTGTTTGAGCCGGGCTCCATTGAATTATGTGCACAACATGAAAACAAACAAACAAATAAAATAAGGAGCTGAATTGATTGTTGCATCGCACACACCCCACCCTACTCCACAATTGGAGATCATAAAAGTTTATGGGGGCCTTCATTCGTGGAACTGTGATAGGTATATAAATATCAGCAGCACCTTCTTCGTAACAACAGTATCAGCGCGGTGTAGTTGAGCGTGAAACGCAGAATTTATTATGTTATCGCTCCACCGATTTACTTTATCGATTTCGCAATCAGGCAAAATGAAAACACTGCCAAAAGGGGCGAGGGGCGAAAACCTCTTGCCAACTTCGTTGATGCTCCCCAGATAATTTCCAGAGCCCGGTTTTTTCGCCTTGTTTGCCTTGGCATTTTGGGTGCGCCGCCTTCGGGCCATGTGGCAAATATTGTTATTTGTTTTAAAAATTTAAAGCCAACTCTCAGTTGACTTTGATTCGAGCTTAGGGCACCTTACTTATCTGACTTGTGCATTTTTAATGAGTCCGCCCTCCGCTTAATGGATAATGCTTCCTGCGCCACTTTGATGTAGGTTATGCAAAGAGTTATGCTGAAAGATATTGATAAGCGTTGTCGTGCGGAATTTGGAAAGTTATAATCAGCTTTCGAGCACAGAGAGAAATTTATAACAAGAATAATAATAAATTCAAGGGAAGTGTTTGGTCTCTTTGCAGGAAGAAATACTACTTAAATTTCTTTATTTCATATTTCAAGCCTACATATTTATCTGTTTCTCCTTGTGCAAAATTGTAACTAATTCATTTCTATTCTGTTTGTTCTCTTTGCAGGTAAGACTTTGAGACCTCGGCATGGGGTAACGATTCCTGTTTATTTATAACGCCATTAGGGCTGCATCCCATGCCTGAGGGCTTGGCGTTGGCAACCCGTGCTCCCGTCACTGAGTTGACAATAATTGGATTAGCGCATCTTTCCGCCCGGGAGTCGGGGGTAAGTGAACCGGAGACCAAGGGCCCGGACTACCAGTGGTTGGTTAATAGTGCCCGAAAGGCTTACGCCGCGTTGGCCACGCAGCGAAGCATCACTGTGATATACGGCACACAGGATGTATGTGTTTGTGTTTGTGGAAAATATTTTGCAAAATTTTCAGCGCTTGCCATATTTTTCAATATTTCTGCAGGGGGAGAGCGAATTTGTATGGGGGCGATGTGCGGATGCGTTGCGCTCCAGCAATTTTACATTTTATATGGCCAGGCATAGCGACCTAAATCGACTTAGCTCCCCTATATGTATATATATATATATATATATATATATTGCTAGCTGCCAGCTGCCCTTCTCTTTCTGGCACTCGCACTTTGCGGCAGCAAGTTTATGCGCCCTAAAGTATTCATCACTTAATTTCCACGTGCCGCTGCCATTTGCAAAATTTATGACCTTACCCTGGGTGTAAGCTATCTCCTATATTTTCCACTCCTCCTCCCCCGTTACACATTTTCCATGTTGACAACTTCCGCCCCCTGGTAGGGGTGGGGGGTGGTAGGGAAAAGAGTTTTGCGCCAAAGGGGCAAACCCCTTTTTGGGCTAACATTTTGCCGTTTGCCATCTGTCAGCGCCCCAAAATAGAATTATGTCAGCTAATTGAATTTGACGTCGACTTGACATGGATTTATGCACTAATGCAGTTTTCCCGCCGGAACCAGCGACGAAATCAAATTTCAGTGGGAAATGGTTGCCATTTTTTTTGTTAACCCTCCGGGACTTTTTGCCGCAGGGACTTGATTTTCCCCCAAATTTGACTTGTGTTGCTAGTTTGTTCAATTGAAAGAACATTGATTTGTGATTCAACAAGTCATTTGGCTTTGGTTAAGATAACAAGTTGAGCGTTTAGGCATTTGAAGTGGGAATTTTAATTTTAATTGGTTCTTGAAATCGATTAATTTGGTGTGATTTGTCTTGAATTTACTTCCTTTCTAAAGATTTTATAGTAGGTCTTTTTTATGTTCAGTTCTTTTTAATATAAAAATGATTGAATACATGAAAATTAAAATTGACTTTGAAAATTAATGCGAACCTTGGACACTCATAAATCTTGTACGCCTTTCCACAGCTTTTCCCCTCACTAGAGTCTTCAATTATAAAATCCACATTCAATCACAGTTCTGCCTCGGCTTGCAAACAATTGATGGTGAATATTTTTCAAGCTCAATTTAATATTAATCAATTGTTCGGCTTCCGCTTTTTTGATTGGAAACTCGATCACAGCTGCGTCGGGGCCTGTCAGACTTTTAAAATGTCATTTATCTTGCGGCTGTCGGCGCTTTTCCATAATGATCTTTCATTCGCTTTTTGATTGATTCTGTGTGGTCACAGGACCACAATCTCTGTCGATAATTCTGGTTCTCTGCCTCTGCCTGGTTGTCACTTTGTGCAAGTTTTAACAACAAACCGGGCACGCATATCTGTGGCCAAAAATAATGAAGATTTTATGGTTTACGGTTTGTCGAATTCAATACCCTCCGGGTGGGGTAGTTTCAGTAGAAAATCCAAAAAAAAAAGGAAACATAGACACAGACACCAAAATCGGCTGCAATTGATTTTCCGTCCCCCCCAAAAAACATGCAACGCAAATTGTATACAATTATATTCTTGCTGCTATCTGAAATGAGCATGAAAATCTATCGGAACGTAACGAATTGTATCGAACGTGCCTAACTGTTAATGCGGTTATAATACGCCAGCGGATTATCATTGATTATGTGTGGGTGGCAGTGGGTGGGCGTATGGTACTTGCTGTGCGTGTGTGTGTGATTGCGGGGTGGCCAGCCAGCGAGTGTGTGTGCGGGTGTGTCCACGCCCTCCAGGAACTGAAATAACTGTTTGTGCGCGTCGATCCAGACAGACACAAAACGCACAAATTCAGACATATCCTCGAATATCGTTTATGCGGTGGTTGTATATCATGAAAACAAAATAGGTAAACATAGATAAATTACTAAATTCAGTTTTCTATTAAAACTAACATTTCTGGAAAATAATTGTTGAGATTAAGTAATATTTCAAATATATGTATATATATTTGATGTATTAAAATACTCATATTTTGTACAAAAACCTGCATTTAATGAAATAGGGTCTAGTTGCTATTACTAATTCATAAAATCCATTGAAGTAAAGCATATAAAAAAGGGGTCACACAGGTTACTTACCAATAAGAGTATGACTTCGAATAGTAAATTCTAAACTATTGTATTATATTATATCCCTAGAAAAATATGTGGAATTCGTGAAGTGCCATCCATGCATGACTTTATTATCCTGAAATGATTCTTAAACACTCTGCTCCGCATAAACTCCAAGCAATTGTCCATCTCTATCGCACGCTTAACTTTCCTCTATCCGCCTCCGTTCGGCCATAAAAGTTTGTCGAGTGTATAGACATAATTTCAATTTTCATTTGGTATTAATGTCTCTCCAATAACTGCTGCTTATGTGTGCGCTTGTATCTGTATTTGCGCACAAATTGCCGCAGCGTTGTCTAGGAATTGGATCAGATGGAAGGTGGTTGTGGGTGGTTCTTGTGGGTGTGGGATATGGATTGGTGGACGTGAATGTCGGCTGGGCGGTGGGTGGCCCAAGAACTGGAACTCGAACGAGCCCCTGGTTATATATGGCTACAAAATGCGGTATTGGCAAAATCCCAGGAGCGCGCTTTAGTTGATAGCACCGGCAAAATGGGAAGCAGAAAAAACTAGTTACCACTCCGTTAGTGATATAGGGTCAATGGGGTTGAAAGGGGGCCAAGGGCGAAGGATGTGAAATCCCCGTTTAGTTTTTACGAGTTTTGTAAATGTTTTAATAAATGAAAAATGCGAGCGAATAAGTTCTGAAGCGACGTATAAATGCTCGAATTTCATTTTATTACAAAGTTGTGTAGAGCGATGAGTGAAATATATAAAAATCCGAAACTAATTGGCAAATTTAATTAGAAATTCAGTGTCTCGCAGACTTCAAATTAGTGTGCATATTCGGTTTGTTGATGTATCAAAAACAAACAGCTTTATTAAACATTCATTTAATTTCTCAGAACACGAGCAATCAATTTCACTTTCAAGTGATTCAAAAACTTTACAGCTAACGCAGATTTCCATCTTCTGTAATTAGGCGAAACTCAAATAATTTGCACACAAATGGTTTTTAATTAAAAATAAATACAAAGATGTCCCCGAGAACGACCCGACTCCCTCTCCATCACAGCCCCAATCCACCAATAAATTCTCCACTTCAGCATGGGGGATTACAGTCTTAGAACTGTGAAGTAACCGCACAATTTAAATTTCAAATCAACGTCCAATGAAAAAGTATGGAAAAGTAAAAGAAGGTCGAAAAAATCTCAACAACAGGCCGTTAAGTAAACCAATCAAAGTGGAAGACGTCCAGGCCGCAAAAAGAATTTAATAATAACGCAGGAGGAGTAGGCCATAAAATGCCAGGGAAATGCAAAACACAAACAGATTGTACTGGCCAGCCACATCCGGCTGGCTCAGCGGGGTCTCCTAGCCCCCGGTTTCCCGGTTTCCTGGTCCCTCCTGTACCTTTTTCCGGCCCGTTTTTCCCCTAGCTTTTCCCCGCCCCCGGCTAGTTGTGCTCTTCTGCCCGCCGTTGCGTGCTTAATTAAATGATCATCATTTGCGCGCAATCAACGCACAAATAAATTTCCAGCCGCCATCTCGGGTCTGTAGACACTTGAAATAAATAATATAGTAAATGTCCAGGCAAATAAGTATATGCTAATACTAGTAAATAATTCAAAAAATCAAACTATTAACTATATTTAAACTAAATATAAATGAAAGAAAAATATATTTATTTTTTTTAAATTACCACAAAATATCGTTAGCTTAATGACTTGCAAATATATTCTGTTAATTAAATGACAATCCCCAAGTGGCTCTTAAAATATGGCATAAATATTTTCTGCGAGTGCAGCATCCCATTTCCCATTTTGCCAGTTTCCCGTTGGTCCTGACCCAAGGCGCTGGTTAGTTGTGTTTGTTTGGCGGGTTTCCGCTTGAAATTATACCCTGGCTGCCGCGCCTTTGCCTGGCTGTTGTCTTAATTAATTCCTAATTTTCCTCTTCGGCTTTGACTCCTTTTTGGCGTATTTAATTGAAAATTTCTTCAAAGCTAAGAATATTTCTGCCGGCGCGTATTCATGACCATTCCCGTTCCCATTGTTGGCTTGTTTATTGGAAGGAAAACCGGCTGCCAGCTGTTGGCCATTTGACAGACGACGCGTTTTATTCATTTGCATATTGCTTTGGCACTTTCTTGCCTTTTGTTATGGCTTTGTTTATGGGGCCGCCTTACGTTTCCGTTTTTATTGGCGCCCTGCCAATTGTTGGGCATAAATTTGATTACTTTTCGGGCCAAGATTACGACGACGACTTTCGCAGACCCTTGGGCTGTCAATTAGCGCTGGCCGAGATGCTAATTAAATTTCCACTGCACCCACGGCACAATTCAATATTTAATAGAGATTTTCTCCAACTGCATCACGCATACGCCGTGTTGGCCGCCAGCAGCTTATGGTTTCCCCATCGAAGTCCCGGAGTGCGATTCATAATTGATTTTTCGACTGGCAACGACGGTTAACCAGCCGCTCCACTATAAGTATATAATGTTAATCAGCTTTTGAGCGATTCCCTTACAGATTGGTCGGTCGATTGGTCGGTAATGTCATTAAAATTCGATTGAAAAAAATGCATTATCCGGCCGCGACATAATTGCATTTGCAGTGTGTGCCACCAGCTGCACTGCATTCGCACATATTCGGATATATTCGGACATATATTCGCGTCACTCAGGGCTTATTAAGTGCCGTTAGTAGCAGCTCATGCAATTAACCCAATTCGGCCAAATGTGTTTTACATGTCCGACTATATGCACTATATGCGCTACTGCATTCACTGGTTGCCGTAGTTCCCATCATTTGCGACTGGCTAAGGGCACCGCTCTGGGAATTTCTGCAGCAGTTTAAAGCCCATTTGGGAGTTTTAAGTACATAAATTTGATTATTAAAGGCGGGAAATGTAACTGCTAAGACTTTTGAAGTCATTCTTTGTCTAATTTAGGAGATACTTGAACTTCTTTGCATTTAAATTAAAAATATAAAAAGTACATATGACAGCCTAAATAGGTTTATAATTATTTGTTAAATTAAAACAAATACAAGTATGATAATAGAATGGTATTTCAGTCAAAAATTATTTTATTTTCATAGAAATTATAAAATTGTCAGCACTGTTTTATCTGAATAGGAAATGTTCATATCAACTAAACAAACTTTCATTATCTAGAGACAGGATTGAGGTCACCATAAAAACAAATTGTCACCCCAGAAAAGTCTTTTGTCTAAAAGTTGTGTTATTTTTTTTTTCTCAACTTTAAATATGCCGCCCAAATGTGGGGCCATGAAAATTAAACAAAAAAAAAACAGGCAGAATAACTTGGAACAGACAAAACCCCAAAACATTTGCCGTGGCTAATTCCAGTGCGTCTTTTGTTTTTGGCTCCGCATTTTTGTTTTGTACAGCCTAACACGCTTTATTTAACACTCGCGGCTCTGTGGGCCCAAGCGAAATCCGAAATGTATATATACATATATAGGAAAAACTGGAATCGGGGAAATGCCAAGGGAGGATGAGGGAAAAGCGCAGAGAGGAGCAAGCAAAACAAGTCATAAAGATAAAGGAAATTTATGGAGGCGGCAAGAGCTTTGAGGGAAAACAACAACACAAGGCGGCCGAGCAGGAGGAGGAAGAGGAGGCGGAGTAGGATGAGGACAAAGGATCCAGAAGCTGGGAAAGCAGGAAAATTAGGTTAACGATTTTTCACTCTTGGCTGCAGCGGCAAAAACAAAGAATATGTTTCAGTATCTGGTTGTTTTTGCGACTGAGTTTCGCACAATTTACAGTTGGCCCGTTACAGTTTAAAGTTATGGCCCCGCCCTTTGTCCAGAATGTCGCCTTTATCGCTAAACGATGCCTAAGTGAGGCTTCAATTCAGTTTCAGTCCCCCGTTTTTCAGGCCACATTAGCCGGAAACGACATCGATATCCAGCCGGCCCTTTTTTGGGGGCTAATGGGCTCCACACACATTTTTCCCCACTCTTCCCATTTTCCACTTTCCACTTTCCTTTTCACTTTAAAGGCTTCGTAAGTCCCCAGTTTGCGGTTACTTAAGAAGTCCTTTCTGCCCCGGCAAAATTAACAATCCTTACAATAAATTCTTGGGGTGAGCAAAAGAAATCGATGAAGGGATTTCATTTTATTTTACATTATTTTTTCTGCTGTGTGTTTGTGTGTGGCAAAAACATAAAATTAATTAAAATTAATTGCCTCAACATATTTGCTTTTCGGTTTGCTTTTGGGTTTTTTAAACTTTTATTCGTTGTTTGCTGGGAATTTCCGGCTGCTGTTTGCCTTTTGGCCGGGATTTTTCTCTCTAGGTTGTTACAGAAATATTTCTACACACACAATGCCCGAGAGGTGTGCCGGGGATGGTGGTGTGGTGACCTACTTGTAGGTGTGTGCCAGATGTTGTGCCGCACACACATGTACACAGACTTTGTGTAGTCCTACGACAACGGCTGCCTTTGTGTTTTTTGGCTGTGTGGCTGAAGGCTCTCAGGATAAGCTTCCTGCCTGCCAGCCATTCGCTGGCTCTCTTTAAGGCTGATGAAGTGAGGTTTCAGGGCCAGGCAGGCTGTGTTTGGGTTTCGGAAAAAAAGGAGGCAGGAAGGTCCAGATTGGTTAGGTAATATTTATTGAAAAGGCTGGAATTGTGTGCCAGCAGAATGGCTTACAACATAATATAGATGAAATAGAATTCCATAGTGCAAATCTTAAATAATTATTACTTTATTATAGAGCATCAAACAGACGGGGGAGTTTGGCAAATATATTTCTCCTAGCCATAACCCATCCTATATACTTTTCCGCTTTTCCATTTCCCCTCGCCCGTTTTGTGGTTTTTGCCTACCATATTGTTGATGTTATTTCTCTTTCATTTTTTCGTTATTGGAAATTGAATTCTGGTGCTGCTGTTTTTGTTTGTTTTTGTGTGGTCTATGCAGCTTGTGGCCGCTCTCTGTGTTTTGTTGCTGTTACTGCCCCTGTTTTGTTTCGCATTTATATTTATATTTATTCCTTGTTGTGCTGCCCTTCGGTTTGCTATTGGCGCAACTTTTGTGCGGCCTCAGCCCCACCGAGGATCCCTATGGTCAAGCATTTGCCTTGTAGCATAGTTTATATAAAGTATGGCAACTATTTCTATTTACCAGCTTAACACAGTTGTAAATGTTTTTGTCGGAAATGAGAGTAGAAATCAAGGGGGGCTGTGGTCCTAAAAATGTAAAGGTAACTGCTTGTGTCGACCTGCATCGTCCTTTGGCATGTCTAGCATTCTGTTTGCATTGCCAATGGCTGTTCGGTCTAGTAAATAACAACAGAGTCAGAAATTGCAGCTGTCTGCCAGAGTGCATAAATATGCTAAATATGTAAATATTGCAAGAAAAATGTAGCACAAGTAAGTCACGAGTGTGTGTGCGTTTTCAGCTTGGCTACAAGTTTGTTATTCGTTTTCGATGTGCCACCACCCCTTTTCATTTCGGTGCCACACCGGGCGTATGCGTAATATTTCATTCACATCCCTGCATTGATAAATATGCAAAGCGGCGAGATATTTTGATTGCAGTTCCACCAGGACTTCAATTTAAAAGGCGATCAAGCTTGAATATATATGTTCTTTAATCAGAGATTTCATATATTTTAAAGCTGAAAATATTTAAGGATAATAAATAATATTTTTGCACTAGACATGGCAATTCTGACAGGGCTTTCGAAGGGCCATCAAGCAGCTTAATAAAATGCAATAAAATATGTCCAGGGAAACCAGAAAATCCAGCAAAACAAAAATATGAAAAGCATATACCACCCTCAAGGAATATTTTCGTAGGTAAACAAAGCAGCTTTCGTGCTTCTGCTATCTTTTTAATTTTTGTTTTCAGTTCCTTTTTTATACATATATATTTTTTTATGTTTTATTTGTGCGTGTCTCGAGGGCGCAACGTGTAAACAAAAGTTTAGACTTTAGTGCGATAAGCGTCCTGAAGCTGCTCATGTGCGAGTGTGTGTGTTCCTTTCCTTGGCCGTATGTGTACAGACGCTGACAGTTTACATGGCAGCAAAGTTTCAAGAGTTTAGCCAACAAAACTGCCAAAGGAATTACATAAACATTGCGGGGGGAGCAGCAGAAGGACCCGGAGGAAAGGTATTATATATGTGGGCAAAAGGTGAGCTGGGAGAGAAGTCAGAAAGCAAAAGGCGAAGGCAAGCGGGCGCCTGATTACGAGCCAAAAACAGCTACAACAACAATGGCAACTTCAGGTAAAATGTCTGTCTTCAACTTTCGCAACTTTGATTAAAAATTCCACTAATAAACAAACAGACCAAAGCGGATTCTTTTCTCGCTGCTGCAGTCTCTGTTGTTGCTGCATTGTTGTGTCAGGCGTGTTGTTATTGTCATTGCTGAGGGCGCCACCTAGCGCTGACAATGTGCAAATACACGGGGATTAAGGATCACTGCATGCACTGAGAGAAATATTACGGGATTAGGCTTAATAAGAACACAATATAAATAATAATAAATATTCATTATCCAAGGCTTATGCCATCAATTATGTTTGAAGTCACTTTTTATACACTTGCAGGGTATATAATTGTATATTCTTGATCAGCATTAAAAGCCGAATCAAAATGTAATTTTATCGACATTTTCAAGGGGTTAAATTGTTAAAATTGTAAGAACAAATGTAAAAAAAAAAATAATTCTAAAATAAATTTAAATTCAGTATGCAGATTTACTAGCCTTATAATACTGACTAACTTTGAACACTTTTCCGAATTCAAATTAATGTATTTTAGCTTAGTTAATATATTTTTAAGCTTTAATATAAAGTCCAAGAACTCAAAGTTGAATATTTCTTTGCAATGCTAAATATACAGCTTTTTAATAGGAAAATGGAAAAATTATGGTATTACATTTATTTACTTATTTAAAATCTTTTCATCATAAATATTATATTTTTAACACCTGCTAAATATTCTTTAATAATGTCATCTCTAGTTACAAACAAGTATTCAAAACAACGTCACTTACATTATCTCTGATCTCTTACAAAGTCAATTTCTGGCCAAATACGACCAATCTCCATGACCGCTTTACCTTAAGATTAAATGGGGATTCATGGGGCTTGTGGAAAAGTTTTGTAAGCTCAATAAACATTGCGTTTACCGACAAAACAAAAATAAAAAAAAAAACGTTGTTATTTTATATATATGTTTTTTAGTTGCTGTTTGCACTGCACTCTCGTATATGGATGTTAGCTTGTATGGGTGCCGCCATTTTGTTGTGTAAAGTTGTTGGCGCGGCCAAAAGTTTTTCACCCACCCACCCACAACTTCCTCTCGCTCACACGTAAATCCCCCGCTTCTGCAGCCATTTTGTAAATTTCATGTGCATTATATTTGCAAATTTGCGTTGTTTATTTATGCGCGGCAATGCGCAGAGCACAGCGAACACAACAAACACACAGCGCACACACACAGCACACACACATAGCACACACACAGCAAACACTCAGCTGCACACACACACACACATGGCATACTCAGTTTGGGGAGCGTTATTTGCTCGTTTGTGGTTGTGCATAATGCACGAGTATTTTGTTGAACTTTGCACTTTAATTGCAATTGCATTTTAAGCTGGAACAATACCCAAATTGTTTTATATGGACCCGGGCCGGAGTGTGTGTGTGTGCGTCTTGCTGTCGGCGTATGTAATGTGTGCCCCTAAATATATTTATTAATTAAATAAAGTTGCTAATTAAAGTTCAGCGTCAGCCATGATATCCCCCACGTTTTCCACATTTCCATTTCCATGTCCCAGCCTTCCCCCAATTGCATGTTTCATGGGGAAAGCTTAGCGTTTGACTTATTGATTGGCCCCGGCTTGTTATTGTGCACACGTTCCCCAAGTTGCATCGTTTCGGTTTGGCTTGTTTTGGCTTTGTCCAAGGATTCTATTGCTAATTAATTTTCACTTTGTCGCAGTGCGAGCCAGGGAAACCTGCAAAAGGGTCGGATCAAGTGGGATCAGATGACGGGAGTGTTTGCCATTTTCATCGACACGGCAGAACTAGCATTTGTGTGGTTGCAATTTCCATCGATATGCAATTTCTCTTGGCTTAATTAATTAACTTTTTTATGCACACAAACAGCGAGAGTGGATTGAATGGTGGAAACGAGAAGCTTTCGTTTTCAGCTTTTCCCTTTTCACTTGATTTTTCAATGAGCATATTACCACATTAATTATGACAAAAACACCGATGTAATCATTATTTTCTGTGTGTGATAATTTGATTAAATTTAGATATGGAAAGTAGGTAAATTATATGGGTTAGTTTGCTTTTTAATCTATAAAAAGCGAAAATAAATAAATAACAATAGTATATATTTAAGGCTTCAATAAATTAATTAAATTTAATTAAATTCATTTTAAAATCAGACAATTTCTTATGTTATTTAAATATTTATTGGTGAGCTTTGATGACTTGATTCCCTTGAAACGAATTGCTGTGGTATTTTATTTCTATTTACTTCGCCGTAGCAACCAACAATTTCTCGAATTCCATTCCCATTTCGAATCTCTGTGAGCTTTCTTCCTGGCAATTTGATGATTGTACATTCGTTCGTATTCCGTATTTCTTTTACAATTTTGTTCAATTATTTTAATGCAACAAATGTGTTGACGACAACAGAAATTTCCAGTTAAATGTGGAAGCGTGTTTCAGGGGATTTCAAGTGCCTGTACGCTGCGTTCCATTTCTGTTTGTTTTTATGACTTTTGCTTATTTTTCTTAGCCGCTTTACGAGCCATGGGACTCGGGAATTGTGTCAGTGGCGTGGAGTGGTTGGGAAATGTGAGGAAATTGGGGGATGGTGGCTGAGGGGGCGGTGATGGCATGAGTGACTTGTGGAATGACAGCGGCGGCAATGTCGCTGACTTGCCGCAAGAAATCAATCAAAAACTGTGGCAAGTATAAAAGAAAGGAAGCCCTGGAATAACAAAAGGCTCGGCACACGCGATGCTCATCAATTTGTGTGTCGTTTGGCGAGAGTCCTTGTGTGTGTGTGTGTATATGAAGGATGTGCTTCTGGTCCTGCTTCTGCTCCTGCTCCTGGTCCTGTGTTAGCGTGGGTAATGTCTGGCTTTTGTGTTTGCTTAGTGCAGTGCAAACAAAGGACAATGCATTCAGTCCACAATCATTGGGCTGCTTTCCTTTCGTGATTCGTCCTTCGTCCTTCCTGGCACTGCAGCCTAACATGACTGACACACTTTTCATGCTACAATAAGCCATTATAATGAATGTAGCCAGAAAGTAAGCCAAAAACCCAACATACATTCCATTTCAGTACCAGCCGGAGGAGGCAACAGGAAACAGGCAACAGGATAAAAACATTTAGAAATTGTGCAGGGACAACGGGGGAAGGGGATGGGGAAAAGATATGGCCTTAGGTGTTGAATCCGGCGAAGTGTGTGAGGTGTATAAATAGTATGCCATCCAGCAGGCAGTCTAAATAGACATTAAGGATATCAGTGAAAATCAATACTTACCCAGAACATTTTGAACCGAAATCTTGGTTTTCGCACAGGCCCACAGACATTTGCCAAGCAATTCATTAGTCAACACTGATACAAATCTCTTGAAACAACAAACAAGTTGACAAATTTCTGGCCCAGAAGAGGAAGATTTATTTATTTTACAGCCAAGGGTGTAATTGTGTTCTAAGATATTTGAAAATTATTTATAAATAAAAGGAAAAGCTAACCAATTTGGCCTAATTATGTGGTCTTCTCTAAGCTTTTTCTCTACTCTCGAAACTTTTTAGAAATGTGTTTCCAAGTGCAAAAAAATGGCAAATAATTGGCACACCCATTTGCCACAGTGAGACATAAGTCATAAAGAACAGTCGGTCCAGGACAGATGACAGATGGAGCAGACAGATAAATAGGAGAGCCTGAGAGCCTGGCGGCGTAAGGACCTCCAGCAAAAGGACAACAGCTAACTAGGCTAAGCAACCCTCATTTGTCACATGATTTTATAAACTGTTGTTGCTCGCCTCGGCCATTGTTAGTGCTGCGGTGCTCTTTAGACGGGCAAACAGGCATCTTGTTAGCTTGTTATGTTTTTGGTCAATTTCGTTTGTAATCCCCTCTGAGCCTCACACAAACATCACAGCCAGCTAGCTCATTGCGAGGGCGTCAATAGATGGAGAGATGAGTTGAGGGACGAAAGGCGAAGGAAAATGGGGACCAGTGACAAGTCTAATGCCGGCTTGTTTGTTTGCCAACATAATTGGCCAGCTGATGGCTTCTGGCCCAGGCACATCTTGGCCTAATCCCGACATGTAGCTGCACGCATTAATTAACACAGATAAAGCCGAGAGGCAGCCACAGGATGCAACTAAAAATCCTTCAACCCTGCAGTCATTAAACTTAAAAGAGCAGCCCAAAAAGCTGACAATGTAACCGCACACTGGGCGAAAAAATAAAAATTAATGGAGAGGTTATAGAAAAAATTACCTTTTAGGTAATTATTTCTTTTGGTTTTCAAAATGGTTTGCATTATTTGAAAACTGTTGTAATTTTCTTATATTGAAACTTAAATTTGTTTGTGAAAACCAAATCTACCTTCACCGAATCAGATTAGACCCTTCTATATATAAGGCATCTAAGCCTGATGGGTTCCAAGATTTGGTATTCTCTGCGTGTCTGTTGCGGTTGCTCCAAGCACAAGAGTGGGTGGCTGGGTTGGGCTGGGAGGCTGGGATGCGGGACTCGAATGAGGCTGGGGAAGTGCCTGGCAATCTCCCACGTACTCGGTGTTGATGCTAGTGCCTTAGCGAAATCTAGGTTACCACATCACAGGCAACGTCAAGTCAAGTTGACATTTTATCGGGCGTCGTGACTGCAAGTTGCTTTGGCAAATATGACAGAAATTACTATTAACAGGCAGTCGCAGACGCTGTTGGAGTCGGAGTTGCAGTTGCATCTGCAGTCGCAGTGGCAGTCGTAGTCGCTCATTCCACTTCCTTGGGTTTATTGGGCGCATGGAAATGGCAGCATTCTGCATCCAGCATATGCGGCGTATGCGTAATGTCACTCTAGGTGCTGGTGGTGGTGGTGGTGGTGGGTTCATCTGTGGATGTGTCTTAAGGCAGCTCACAGTTCAGTCCCTGACATGTGACAATGTCAGAGATTTGGAGACCTGCTCTCTCCCAGACCTTAAATTTTAGATACTACGCACACACGGCGCTGTGTGCCAGCAGAAATTAGGTTTAAATGCAAATATTTATTTAGCATGAAATGATATTCGCCTGTGCACAGAGCAATGATTATAATACAGGCAGCGACACACACAAATTACGTATACGCCAGGTGTGCGCTTCTATTATATTTCACCTCTCTCTTTTTCGGGCTGTAATGTATTTATAGCGTGTCTGTCGGCGTTTCAGGCACTGCCATTTGCTATTTGCCTGGACTGACAAGCCAATTAAATTTGACATACATAATTAAGTGAGAGCTGCGTGCAGAGAAAGGCAAATATAACAACGGCGGGGCCATCGCTGGGGCGAGGGAAAAATGAATTTTTAATTAGCGGCCTGCTCAATAGATTTGCGGGAGATTGATACTGGGTTTGATGCTAAACATATATATATACAGTATCGGGCTAATTGCAAAGCAAATGAGTGTGTGTGTGGTTAGAGAGCATATTAATCAAGGCAACTCCTCCTCTGGTGGCTCTCCAATTAAAGTTGTTCATCAATCTTAATGGAAATATTAGAGTGAATTACATATGCGAGCTGGAATTAATTGCGTCCCTCCCTACAAATATATATGAAACATATTTATATAAATAAATGTGAGTGCGTGCTATATTTGCGGAGAACGTTATTCATTTTCCCCAAGAGAGAATTAAGCTTTGATGGATTTCTGCTCGGGGATCAACATTTAAGCGTTGGATATGGCCACAGCCACACGCATATAGCATTCCATCAAATGGCACACGTGCTGACACACTCATTTCACTCGCTTTTCCACCAGTGCTCCGGGGCTTTCCCAGCCTTTTCCTCACTTGTCGTGTTCAGCTGCTGCGTTAATCCTTCTCCTCCTGGCTTATTTATGTGTACTTTCTTTTTCTTACTTTTATTTTTTTGTCGAGCTGTTTTCCCCAGCTTTTCGTGCAAAAGACAATGCCTGTGCCGGCGACTTAATGCCTAGGCTATTAAATTCAAATTTATTGCCTATAATTAAATTTTTTCGTTGCGGAAATCGCAGGAAATTGAGCATCCAACCAAACGAAAACAAACACAAAAAAAAGGGCGGAATCGTAATTCATTTTTCGCAGAGGAAAACCTGACAAAAGTCGATGTGTGTGTGTGTGTGGAGATAGTGTGTGCTTGGGGGAAAAAGTGTGTCAGCTGTGCGTCATAAATTGAAAGAAATGTGTGTCATATTGGCTGAATTTATACATTTATTAATACCTGACTCGGTCTCGCTCCCTCCTGTGCTCCTGCTCTCCTGCTCGAGCATATTTTTCTGCCAATTAAAAAGCCATACGCCAGCAGAGGCGAGAGCTCTCTATGAATCATGGCAGCAGTTGTGTTTTGGCCAGCTGCCAGATTGCACTTTTTAGATATTATGTATCAATGCTGTTGTTATGACCGAGCAAGGTTGTCCGATTTTCAATTATGATATGACAAGACACAGAGACTGAGAAAGAGACAGAGAGCGAGAGCAAACACTGGAAACGGAATACGGGGCGTATGCGCAATGTCTTTTCATTCGAACGCTAACTGAAATTTATGGGGCATACGTGGCCTGCATTTATATTACGTGCCACACACGACGGACCGTGGCTTGGCAGTAATTTCCGTCAGCTTCGTGGCTGTTTTTGGCTTTTAATGTGCATAATTAAGCATTAATTACGCCCCCGCCATTCATCGCAGTGGCCCAGAAATTGGTATTTTTACAGCGCCATTTATCTGGCCGACCGAATAGCGCCCCGCGGCCAGGAGGAGCAGGAGCAGGGTCAGCGATGTGCGGTCGTTTAAGTGGCGGACTGCGGACACTGACCACGGAAGGGAGGTCCCTTAAATCGGGAAACCATTTGCACAATTTAAGCATTTAATTGCAAATTTATTATGCTTATTCGGTGGCCATTTTGTAATTGATTGATCGCCCCAGCCTTGCCCTTAATGTGTGCTTATTTTTATGTGGATTTGTGTGCAAAAGTGAAAGCAGTCGAAGGTGAACAGATGCGAATCTGATGTGACCTTTATTTGCTAGCCTAAAATGTCTGAAATAACATTTTTAAGAATATCTTTCGAGAGCTCATTCACAAATATTTACTTAAATAAGAGAAAACTCGACAGTAAATTGGAATGCAAGAATTTTCAATGCTTGCAATCCTCTCATCGATCTGGCTCCAGTGTGTGCACATTTTGTAGTACATAACATGGCAACTCGTTGTGCATAGTTGACACAGTTTTCCAGAATCAATTTATTAGCCAATCTGCTTTTCTTGCTCTTCCCCCACCGCCCACTTTCCACCTTTTACCAATATGCAACAAAATCTGCTGAAAATCCCCAGAAACTTTTCTGAAACTCTCTTTGGACAGCACCTTTTTCGGCAACTTTTTTACACAATCCACATTGGACAGCTGCATTGACCCGAGCGTATGCTACGGAACTTGTCAATTACACGGAGTGCCGTGCCAGTGGAAGGTGGAGTAAAGTATGCCAGCGAAAATAAATAATATTTCATTTGACATAGTTCGTTGGTCCCTGAAAACGCTCAAAGACTGCCGGCATTTTACAAAAGCGCAAACATTGAAGAGACTGAAATATGCTTTGTAGTTTAGCTCTTTCATTAGTCCGCCGCCATCGTCACGGCCTCTTGTCAAAGAACTCTGCCGTCTTACACTCGCACAAAAAACTTGCTAAATTAAAAATAAGTCCACAGAGAGCGAAGAAAACTAATAAATAAGCTGGCGGCAGCAAAGCGGAAACGAAACGGAAAGAGGCAAAAAGAAAAGAAAAGCCAACGAAATGAAAAGCGCAAAGAAATATCTCGCAATGAAATGACAGATGAAAGAAGACAAAGCGGCGAAAGTGGCACAAGTGGCATGTTGCAATGTTAATTGAAGACAAATAAGAGCCGAGCGATGGATGTGTTGCTGTTGGTGCTGGGTGTTGGTGTTGGTGTTTCTGTTGGTGTTGGTGTTTCTGTTGGTGTTGAGGTTACTCGATGAGGCCGAGATCCTGAGTCCTCCAAAGAGGAGCATGCAAACAAAAAACCGCAGGCCCAACATCAAAGGCCACTGCAGGATGTGCCCTCTCCTCTCCACTCCGCTCCTCTTCCGTTCTCCCTAGAGTTACTGGAAGGACTGTCGGTTTTATGGAAGGTTTCGCGGTGGCTAATGGGCTTGGGTTGGGTTGACACTCTTTGAGGCCCAGCGCGAATTGGAGCGCAGCAGTTTTAAATTACTTGCGGCGCGGGAGCAAAGGCAGAGGATAAATATGGCCACGAAGTTGCGGGGTCTTAAAGGAGGAGAATAAACTTCAAGAGCTAATCAAATAGATGGAGTTTGGGCTTAATCCTAACTTATCAGAGAGCTTATAGCTAAGAAAGTTTCAGATTTTAAACCATAAACAATAAAATCGAATATAACTATTTGATCTAAGTGTAAATATTAAATATTGCTTAAATTCAAAATTAAAAAAAATTCCACTAGCTGAAAGGAAAGCTTTAAACATTATTTCTACCCATAAAATTGTCTTACTTCTCTTTAAAAAAAAGATTCCTTTTAAATATTCACTCCTGTATATTCCCATTTATTTTCCCAAAGCCTCATCACAGCTGCCGCCCCACTCTCGAAACTCTTCAATTATTGTCACTCTTTTACATACGATTAAGTATTTTCCCAATTTCCCATACCGATTTCCCATAGCAACCATTTATTCAACGCCCATCCTCTCGCCGAACAATTTTCGCTTTAATTCGACGCCAGCCACTGCGTATACGTAATCTGCCACTTAAGTTGACACCATTGCGAACTGCTGAAAAGCTCACACAAAAACAGAAAATCTTCCCCATGCACTGGCGGAGAATGGGAGAAGTGACAACGAGCTGCTAAATTGCAAATATTTGCAAATTTTGCAGCATTTCTTTCTGTTTGGTTTTTAAAGCTCATTAAATTTTAATGACTTGCCACCGATAAGCAGTGTTGGCAGCTCTGCTGCTTGAAAAAAATGTAGGTAAAGCTGGAAGGAAATAACAAAATTTTCTTAAAACCAGAATATTATTCATTTGTATTAAGCAAAAATTTACATTTAAATTATTAACAAAATATCTAAAACCGTCTCTAAAATACCTCAATTTCAATTGAAAATAGCTAAACTGCCCTGCACTGACCACTGATGATCTGGTTTTCCCATTTTCTCGCCCGCAGGTCGCACCCACAACGCCAACTATGCACTGTACCACATCGGACAGCCGGCGACGGCGGCCGTCAAACAGTTTGCGGAGACGGGTCGCTCGGATCTGCTGGACAGCAATGCCGGCGAACAGCAGCAGCAGCAGATGCAGACAGGCAAATCCCCGACCGTCAGCAGCAGCGCCCCTAGTTCCACCTCCGCATCCACCTCCACATCCACATCTGGTGGTTCCCCCGTTCAGGAGCGAAGTGTGTTCGACGAGTTCAGCATGCCGGCGATTCCATTGGGCGCCGGACGCAGCGAGGCGAAGGTGTTTGTCGACAGCAATCACAGCCTGGTCTCGCTAATGACACGCATTGTTCCCTCGCCGGATTGGTACATCGGCGTGGATTCGTTCGAGGTGAGAATTGGCCATCAATGAGCCACAAAATACAGGCCGCAACAGACGTGGCATAAAACACAAAGCCCCAGAAAAAAAAAAAACACTGAAAAGAGCAGGTAGCCAAAGTGCATAAAGAGCTACACTCTCAATAGGCTGTGAAAATATAGCGGTGGCTTTTGAAAATTGAGGAAAATATGGAGTAGAGGAATCTCTATAAAGTTCATGTTTTGATTTCAATTTTCTGGGGAATAATATTAGAATTTTCTGTATAGTTTGGAATATGCTTCAGTAGACTTTTTCTTCATAGAAAATATACAAATATCAACAAAATTGGTTAAAATTTCCCTTTAAGAGCTCCCCAGCGAAATACATTAAATAAAAACTTTTCATATTTTAATGAAATTAAAAAATGTTTAATAGTTAATACCAATATGTCAAAGGGAACATTTTTTCCAGACTATTAATTACCAATTAGTAAAAAAACCCTTTGAAAAAAAAGAACAGTTTTAATACTGAATTAATTATCATTCAAAGAAATATTTCCCCAAGCAAAAAGCCAAATTGGTTTTTTATCAATTTAATAACTTTTTTGAATTTACTATCCTACTTAAACATAATTGTCTGGCTATTGTAAAATTTTAATTAACTATCTCCGTCAAGCGTAAATTCGCTTTGAAAATATTAATTGGTTGTCAGGCAACCCTGCTGGAATTTATTTCTACAGTTAATAAGTGTTTTTTCGTAAAGTCTTAAAGGTTATTCTTTTAGTATAATCCTGGAAGAATCTTTAAGATTTTAGCTTGTAATTAATTTGATTAATCTGACCACAAAAATCTCATCTTTACCTGTCTTAATTCTATATTTCTTCTCAGCTCTGCGTGGGTGGCTCCTGGATCGATACCGTGACCGTTGAGCTGGATCCCTTGGACGCCGGCACGGACAACGGGTTCACCTTCACGGCTCCAAATTGGCCAACGGCACCGCAGGGTGTCATCTATCGGATCACCTCGCGTTATCCTGGCCATCCAGCGGGCAGCTTTTATTATCCGAAGAGCAAGCGCCTGCCGCCCATCGCCACGTTCCAGTTCATCAAGGTGAGTGAAGGGAAGAAGGAGCCAGGAGCCAGGAGCCTGGCAAAGGAAAAAAGGTTAAACAAGTTAATTAACAGCAAATTAGCAGTCAAAATGCCTTTCCCGCCACTCGGGGCAACCCTAATGACTTTTTCGAAAAACCAAAAACCGAGAGAAAAAATCCCCAGCGAAAAAATCAAAGTGCTAATGAGCCATTAGCATTACAATGGCGTCAACAGCACACATAAACATACCGTGCAAACATGTGTAATGTAATGGCTGTGCGTGTATCGAGTGTGTGTGTGTGGCATGAGAGTGAGCGGGTGTGCGGGTGTGCGGGTGTCCGGGTGTGCGTGCGGAGGGGCGTATCCGGGTGTTAATGCGCTTTATAAATCAGTTGAGTTCGCTCCCGGGATCGGACGCCGAGAAAAAAAAAGTAAATAACAAGAAACGCACGGAAAACAAAATGGGCAGCGGGGCAAAAAATGTCGGAAATAATGCTAATTACCTTATAATTATTTGCGTGCTGAATTTCAGCGGGAAATGCAAAAATGTGTTAAGAGAAAATGTAAACAAATTAAACCCGCTGACAGTCGCGTTTCCCGAAATTAATATTCATTTGGTTCAGCTTTCAAAGTTACAAATTGAATTAGAAATTATGGAATTAAGAACTGATCTATAAATTAATGAATATTTCGAGAGGATGCAAAAACCAATTAAAATTGGCAGGAAATCATAAAATGAAGAGCTATTTTATTTTTAATGAGTAGATAATTAAAGATTCTTTTTAGCTACAAACTACATTTTGTTAATTAAAAAAAAAAATGAAAATGTTGAGAATATTTTGTTAAATGAAATATTTTTTAGGAGCGATTCATTTAAAAAGAATTAGCATTGATACTATTCTTTAGAACAATAACTGAAAAATAAAGTAAACCCCCAAGAACTATATTTTATCATACAAATTAAAAGGAAATGAAATTAATTGTATACAAGTGTCAGAGTAAATAAAAACAAAATAAAACAAAACAAAAATACAACACTTAGTATATTTTCCATACCATACATTTGGGATCATTTATAAATAATGTTTAATAGTGTTATTGAATGAGCTTCATTAAAATTGCAGATTAAGCAATTAGAAGGCAACAATAATTTAATTTTATTAGCATTTAATATAGTACGTAATTCCTAAAGTACTTGCAGATTAAAACATCCTGGTTAATTGATAGGGTTTCCCTTGCCATATGGTATCCCTTACCGTTTCGATTAGAAATAATACCCAATTGATTGAATTCCCATATTGCCGGCTTAAACCAGAAGGAAACTGTTTCGCATTTCACTTACCTCGCCTCGAAACACGTCTTGCATTATCCTTATATATAGGGCCCCAGCCGTATTTGCCATTGTTTTCAAGCGCTGCAATAAACATTATTCTGCACTCCTTAATAAATGCCAATCCATTAGGCCTGCCAGACACAAAGGACTCGGGGACACAGGACGTGGAGGACGTGGCGAGCCATTCCGTTCGGCAGTGCAACAAAGAACCCTCGACGGCAGTAAAAACGCCCCAATATAGTACAGAAGGATATACTATACATACGTATATATACATGGGGGGACAGGAGCTGGACGGACGAAGGAATTCGAGCATTGTAATTATATTGCTGGACATCCAAGACATCCAGAAAGTGGCGCACTTACGGCTACAATGCCCTGGGTCGCTCATCAAAATTGCTTTTATGTGCGGCCGAAGGAAGCGCACATAAAATTTATGCCTCGAGCTCTACGTCCATTTTCCCCGACTGCGTCTCCCCTTAGGGCCAGATGTTTCGACTACGTTTGCATAGTTTATTTGAAAAGAGCACAGAGAGAAATGTTTTTGAATAATTAAAGAAAGCTCTAGAAAAATATGTTTCATTATTAAACTAATTAAAAAGTTGGGAAAAGTATTTTAATTCTTGAAAATATTGACAGAAATAAGCCCTAAGCTTAGTTGATTTAATGCAATTTAATTTCAGTTTATTTTAAACAATATTTTTCTCTGACTGCAAAGACAGTTTATGTCTGTGTGGGTGTGTCAGTCGCCCACTGTACGTGCGGTCATTATTCTTTATTTGTTGGTGGTTGTGGCTGCAGCTCGTATTATTGTAACGCCTTTTTGACACTACTAATTTTAGTTTTATTTTCTAGGCTTTGCGAAGTGGGCGTGTGAAAGGCTCTACTCCTTTGGGAAGTGCTTTTTTGGTGGGGTATTTCAGTTGGTCTCCTAATTTGGACTCTGCTTTGAATAAAATACAAAATTTCTGACATTTCACTTCACTAAATAACTGATTTAATGAGATTTAATTTTGCTCTTTGAATTTGTAATTCATTTTCTTAGAATTACATTTATCAATTATAAAATCCAATTATGTTTCAGTTATTAATTAAGGATATTTGCTTTGTTTTGTAAGCCTTTTTGTAAAACTCCCGACCCTCAGGGCAACCGAAATTCGTATTTTCGAGACAAATAGTAGTCTGGCATTTCATTATTTTCGAAGCAGCCGCAACCACCCAAGGCAGAGCCGACTTCTGTTTATGGCCAACAGAATGGAAAGTTATTTACTTATATGCTTTATTTTATGGCCAGCACATGTCCCAGGTCCTAGTGTAATTATGTGTTGATTTGCTTCCCCTTAAATCGAGGTAGTTGGGCATTAAATTCTTAAATTTTGTGCGGCCGAGGCCGGATTGCTGGAATATTTGTGTGTCATTTAGTGAATGGTAAAATGGCAAAAGGCACGTAATCTCGGCAGGCAGGAATTTGGGGGGGTTTCACTCGCCGTCTGGGTAATCCACAAGGAATTTCACAGTTTTTCCAACAAGCCCGACCCCCCTTTGCCGCGTTCTAGCTTTTTGTGTGTGCTGGATTATTGTGTATTTTAATGCCACAAAAGCAACACGCGGCTCTTCTGTATTGTTTTCTTTTTTTTTGTACTTTTTTACGCTTTTTGCCTTAGCTTTTTGTTTGTGGTTGTTGGCGCCGCTGTCGACGCATTTGCAGAATGTAGGTACCTTCCACTGGTTCCAAAAAGGTAGACCAAGATAAGCCACCGAAAAAAAAAAGAAGGAATGAAACCGGAGGGGACAACAATAACACTGCGTATTGTGTATAGAAAATGACAGCGGCCCAAACAAATAAATTAAAATGCGCGACAGCGCGCCAAACAAAGTTTTCCACACCCTCGAAATGTCTGCGAAAATGAGGTATATCGTTTTGGGAGAAAAGTGGGAAAAGGTAGAGTGTCTTCGGGGGGAAAACTTTCAAATTGCGAGCTGGTTCGTGCTTAAAATATTCTAAACTAAGTTTTAGTTTTATTCTGAATTTGGAAGAAAAAACAGAAATCTTTTCCCTTCTCTTCGATAATTTTCTACATTTTCTATATATTTTTTCAAGTATATTCAGGGTTTTATAGTGTAACATCACATGCATTAAGCTGTACGCTTTTACAAGCCACATTTTCCTGGAATTCCCTTGTGTCTAAAGCAAAATCCTGCCGGATTTTCAGGACCCTCTCGTGCCATTGGCATTCCTGGCCATTCCTTGCCGCTCCTGCTGCACCCCTGTGACTGTGTCAATATTTGCCACAAATTGAAATTAGCAGCGCGTTAAGAGCACCTGTACACCGTGTCCCAGTCCCAGTCCCTAGTCCCCAGTTCCCAGTCGCGGTCCTTCGGCTGCCATGTCCTCCCTCTCCTGGCATTCAGCATCACGCATCCCGCTCACAGTGTTGCCAATGCCGGGCACATAATCCCCGTAAATTAATATGCTGCACATGTGTCTGGACGCGGGGACTAACATTCCGCCACCCTCCCTCTCTTCCATCTGCTTTCAGCTGAAGGAGTACGAGCTGAGCGAGGTGTTCAACATTGCCGAGGACGATCGCAAGTACGAGACGGTCCAGACCCAGACACACCTGGATGCGGAGCACAACCACGTCGAGATGAACAACGAGCTCTCCGCCAGCATCGAGCGGGAGCGGCAAACGGAGCAGCAGCAGTCGCAGCAGCAGCAACAGCAACAGCAGCACCAGCAGCAACAGTTGCAGCAATACGATGAGAGACAGCGCATTCGCTCCCAGCTGTTGGCCAAAATGAATCCCATGTAAGTGCCATAAATGCGACTAAAGTCATAAGTTAGTTAAGCTAAATAAAGAGTAAAGAGTTGGGGTAGATAATTGGTCAATAGAAACTATGAGGAGGTGAGTTAAGGAATCGTTTAGCATTTAATCTACATGTTACATATGTAACAAAAATATAAAAATAAAAGCAAACCGATTAAAGGGCTTCCCAAAACATAAATAAGTAGTTTTGCGTTTGAGCATGCGAGTCTGTCAACCTACGAAAGAAGATAAGCAATTAGTCATTGTGCCTTATTTTAAATCAAACATTCATAAATGGCTTCTTACTCAGCTCTGCATTGTAGTTTACAAACCATTTCAGATTAAAAGTTTAAAAGAAGTTATAGTTCTTCAAAGAAAACCCATTGAAAATAATACATACCTTAAGCAATTTTAAAACCAATTTTCTTGAGTTAGTAACAACAAACAACAGCCTTGAATTTCCGTACGAATATTACAATGTCAGTGTGTTAAGCACACCATAAATAAACGCGTACAAATGGCGTTATCTTATTTTTATCAATGATCGAAAACAAATAATTAATCAATAGATATTGTCGCGTTGGCCCCAGTGTAACTATATTGTCTGTAAGAAATGCTACCTCAACTAGCAACCGTTGACTTCAGCTTAGGTTTCAGGCCAAGACTAAACTTTAAATGCCACAATGCGTATACGTAATCTGTTCTGGAGTGCAGAAAGCGCCTCAATTGGCCCTATTTAACATATGCGCAAAGTGCTTTCCCCTAACTCAAGACCAACTACTTTCAACACCCTGGGATATTCGAGTATGTGTGTGTGCTTGGATATTCGCATTCACATATTTAAAGCGACGTGCCCAGCCCCGAGCTGTTGGAAAAACAACAACGGGCGAGTGGGCGGAAAGAAAACAGCTTTTCTGGCACACTCCAAAGGCGCATTACACCACTTTCTGCGGAGCAGCAGGAGCTGCTGGCACGTACCTGGGTAATGCTGCATCTTTAAAAAGCCGCCCCAGAAAACTCGGCGAGAGGCGAACTACAAACTAATCCCTGCTAACAGTGCCAGTCTTATCCAGCATCCAGCGCAGAGCCCGGGCTCCATTCCTTCCATTTCTTCCCCTCCAGCCCGCTCCGGTCTATTTTTGTGCCACTTTTGGCCGAGTGGATTTTGGCACCATTGGCACTGGTAACCTGCATATTTAATGACAATCCCGGGACGTGTTCGAGTGCCAACAGCGAGCCTCTCCTGGCACTTTGACAGGGGGCGGATACAAAAGGCCAGGCCTGGGCCGTGATAACTCTGCCAAATACCGAACTCGCATGCGGACCAGCTCTGTAGTAATTACTATCTTATCGATGGATCCGCCACCGTAGTCGTTGTCGTCGCGGGTGGCCTATAAAACTGGAGGAATGGCCGGCCATCGAGTGTAATCAGACGAAGAGTTAAGTGCCAGCAACATGTCCGGAGTCCCGCCAGCCACTTTCACGGTAATCGCTGGAGCAGCCAACCACAATCAGCGACGTCAACGGCAAGCGACGAAGAATTCCGCAAACTCAATTAACAGTAAGGAAAACGGAAAAGCCAGTCCGAAATGTTATGGTCAAAGCATAAGCCTAAACAATTTTGTCTTTAGGGAATGAAAACAACAAACAACAAAAGGCCGAAGAAGAACACAAGCCGTCGGGGTCGAAGACAAATAGTTGCCACATTGCTTAGATATAGATATAGTAACTATCTTATCTGTTACCAAGGATTTAACGCATGAAAATACATTTCCAATGACATAAACACCGAGTATAAATAGGCCGAACAAAGCATTTCAGGTTTCAGTTATGGTTAATGGGCACAACGAAAACGAGACAAAATGAAGACGACTATCGTGGAGGAGCGAAGTGTTAACGAAACGATAGAAACTATAGCCACCAGCAGTGGCACGATCCTGGAGACCATCGAGGTGGTCAACACCATCGAGGGATCGCCGGCACCGAAGCATCGACATCATCACCATCACCATCGATCTCATCATCATCACCAGCGGCAGGAGAATGTGGAGGTTGTGGAGACGGAGGAGGTGATTGTTCTGGACGCAGAAGCCAAGCCTCGGAGCAAGCATCATCATCATCATCATCATCACAAGCAGAAGGCGTCGCCGCCGCCCCCTCTTCCTGAGACCTCCCCGCCCTTTCTCACGCCCACCGACGAGGAGGACGAAGTGGATTTCAATGTGGTCTGGAAACCCCAAGCCTTTTGGACCCAGCCTTCGCCCAATCCATCTACGGATCTGGATCTTACGGCAGAGAAGGAAACAGAGGAGATTTTAGACACCACTTCGGCTTCTGATGAGTTCACAACAGTTGTGTGGCAAACGGAGACCAAAGAGACCACAAGGGAATCCCTAAAACACACTAGGGTGGTGCAGGAGGAAATCATCGTTGACCAATTGGATCCTCCGCCCTATGCACCACCACAGCTCAAAGTGCAGACGGGTTTCTTCCCAACAGGAGTTCAGCAGCCTTCTTCGCTTTCCCCAATTGCCGAAGTGGTGCAAACGGATATAATTGTGGAAACAGAGGATCCGCCACCATTCGCTTACATTCCCAGGGTGAATCTTGTCCCCACAGAGACCGTTGTGGAGACAGTGACAGTGGTTGCAGCTCCAGCTCCAGTTCCAGCTCCAGCTCAGATTGAACAGGAACCCGAATTCATACCTCAGCCGGGATTTGTGGCCAGAATTATTGAAAATATTGAAGTGGCTGCTGCATCTCAGGCTCTTCAGGCTCCCGCTCCAGCTCCAAAGGTTTATTATCCCAAGTCAGGAGGGTTAGTGGAAACAATTGTGGAGGATATTCAAGTTACAAAAGCGGAGATTCCTGTACAGAACCCCAATCCTGGCGAAGTAGTAGTTGAATCTCTCGTCGAGACTATAGATCCAGACTCGCCTTTCCTACTTCCGAGCAATGGTTTTGATTCCGAAGAGGAAACAATTGAGGAAAGTATTGATGTTACGACAGAGGCTGATTCTCCCTTCCTGCTGCCAGCTAATGGCTTCGATTCAGAACCAAACTACGTTGAAACAATTATAGAGAATATAGAAGTCACACAACCTGAACCTGTTATCCAAATTCCTGTTCAAAGTCCAGTGCCTAAGGCAGGTTTTGTGGAATCGATTGTGGAAAATATTGAAGTTGAAGAAGAGGCAGATCCTCCCTTCCTGCTACCCGTCCAAACCGGATATAATCCTCCGCCCGGCAATGTAGAATCAATTATAGAGAATATAGAAATCACCGCAGAAGTGGATCCTCCTTTAAGGCAATCAGTGCAAAGTGAATACTTGCCTCGATCGGGATTCGTGGAATCAATTGTGGAGACGATTGAAGTCGCACCAGTGGTGGAACCTCCACAACCACTTCTCCCGTCCAGTGTGGTGGCTCAACCTGGCTTGGTGGAGTCCATTGTGGAAACTATAGAAGTGACAGAAGATGCGAATCCTCCAGTTACACCTCCTATTCCAATTGAAGTACCTACGAGAGCTGGCTTTGTAGAATCCATTGTGGAAAATATCCAAGTCACAGAACAGGAAGATCCTCCCCTAAGACCACCTCTTCCTATTGGCTTCCCACCTCGATCAGGCTATGTGGAATCAATTGTAGAAGACATAGAAGTCATTGAAGTAAGTCCACCAGTGCCACCACCAGTTCAAATCGATATAATTCCCCAGACCGGCTTCGTCGAAAGTATTGTTGAAAATATAGAAATACAACAGCCTGAAGAGCCTGAAATTGTGGAAACTATTGTGGAAGAGTTCGAAACTATTCCAGATGCTCCACTACGATCAGTGGTAACCACTAATTTTATGCCCCGCTCCAGCATGGTGCAAGAACTGATTGTGGAATCGCTGGAGGTTACACCAACGTCATCACCTCCTCCGGAACAGTTTCCCTTTATCTCTCGGGAGAGCCTTATCGAAACCGATAACTATGTGGAAGTTGAGGAAGTCAACTCCTATTACACAGCCCAGCAAAGTCCCGAGGTGGAAGTGAATAGCTTGAGCGAATCCGAGGCGTATGTGGAGATTGTAGAAGTTACACCAGTAAATTCACCACCGCGCAGTCCTTCATTGCAAGGAGCTGTCGAGATGGGCTTTATTCCCCGACCAAGCCTGGCAGAAACGGCAGTGATTGTGGAATCCCTGGAAGTTACTCCAACACCCAGTCCTCCGCCAACCCCTCCACTAAAACTGAGGATACCTCCACCGATTCAGCCGCAAGCGGAGATAATTGTAGAGTCCGTGGATGTTACTCCAACCCCATCTCCACCCCCTCCCAAGCCGCAACCAAAGACGAAGCCACTTAATAGCTTTATCCTAACGGATCTGGTTATAGACGATCCTCCCGTCGTGGAAGTAGTGGAAAGGGAAATCCTTGTGGAGTCCTCTCCAAACGGCAATGTCACAGAAGTCATAGAAATCACCGAGGAGATTGTAGAGCCTCCCACTCCCATTGCAACCGTTTTGGTTGGAGAGATTTCCCAGCAGAGTAACGACAAATTCGGCAAGAGATATTCGCTGAGTGCGGCCTTGACCCAGGAGAATAATCCCCAAAAGCAGCAGGATCAGCCAACGGAGACACCCATGCAGAAGAGGGACGTAGCAGCCACCGAGCCACCGAAACGAAAATGTTGCCCTTGCAAATGCACCATTTCCTAAATCCCGAGGTCAGGGGCTTCCCCCAAGGCAAGGCAAGTGAAACCCATGAATCAGAACCATATCAGAGTCGGAATGCATATCATACAAGCCCATCAAATACATTTAATTAAACGAAATCTTATCGCTAACCGGGTGTTTCTCTTATCAGCCTGGGGGCGTAAGCTCCCCCGCTTTCGCCTATCGCATATCTAATCAGCGGAAGAAACAGAAGCCCCCCAAAAATAAAAAAAAAACTGAATCGAAATCACAGTAATTGATAGTTAATTACCAGCGGCCACTCGAGGCAGCGGCGTAGATAAGGGCCTCTGCGGAACCCAAGAAGCCAATTGTGCAGAAGGTGCTGGCCAGTCAGTCGTTAGCTAGCGGTCAAGATGCCACCCCCAGGACGTGGCTACGGAGGACCACCTCGCCAGGGGCCAGGAATCGCCTACGGACCACCGCCGCCTCGTGTAAATGTCGGAATCAACATCGGTGGACCTCCACGTCCACCTCCAATAGGAGTGGGCATTGGGTTTGCTCCTCCGCCCGTGGTGATTGCCCCGCCGCCGCCGCCAGCTGTCATCATTGGAGCACCACCACCGCCACCGGTGGTTGTGGCTGCGCCGCCAATGAGACCCACTGTTGTGGTTGGTGCCCAGCCACCGGTAGCCACTGTGTATGCCCAACCCACAGGAGAAGTCTTATGTTGCACGATTCTCTGATTTCTTATTGGAAATGGAAAATGGAAAAATGTGTAATTGTGTGTTGCAATATAGAATTATTACCTATGTTTGTATGGATTATATTAGTGAAATAAAATAATTTATTTGGTTTACTGTTATGTTAAATAAAATAACATGAAATGAATGTAAATATATTTATAGAAAAATAAGCCTAAGGACGAAAATTTGAGGCGAACTCTAAGTAGTCTCAAAAATTTACATTTTCTTCAGTTAAAGTTTATGAATCTTAAGTTTAAGATTGCTACAACTTCATTTATTTTAAACTTTATAATTGCTTTGCAATAATTGAATATTTTCCCATTGAGCCTTTCTTATTATCCAATATTCCTGACAAATATAATAAAGTAATTGAATTGAAAACTGTCAAATTCGAAACAATTGCAGTTCAATTACTCAGCGTGAGGCAAACAAATTACTATATATATATGCTTAACATATATTAATCCGATTTTGCTGACGCTTTTTTTGCAATTTTGCAAAAAACAAAGTCGTGTCGACTTGATGAGCAATTTCCCCGTCACATGTCCGAAGGCCCTGAGTCACATTTCCCCCAGCTGGGCCAGCTGCGTAAAAATGCAAATGAAAATTGCTCGTGAAACAACATTTACTTAATACATTTTGATGTGCTCATCTAACGGTAATTGCCGAGAACATGATCGAAGCAAATTGTCGCTAATAACTTCCATGTTCCCAGGAAGAAAACTCAAGCCTGCGAAAGGTACTCGCCTTACTGTAATGGAAAAGGAGCCACCCGAAAAGAAGAGAAAAAAAGGAAAATGCTGTATGTAATTTCAATTTGGGAATTTTCCTCATTATTTTCGTCGGGCCCATGGCGCTTTCGCGTTCCTTCTCTGGGTCTTTCAATATATATTTTTTGCCAATTTATTTGCCAGTCCTGCTCCAGCTGCCTTTTCGTTGTTGCCTGCTCCTTGGCTCTCCTTTCGTCAGTGTCTGACTGCGCCTGTTCGTCCCGTTCCGTCTGCCTTTTGATTTTTATACCCTTGCAGGGTATTATAATTTTAGTCAGAAGTTTGCAACGCAGTGA
>JAEIHY010020014.1:0-38696 GCA_018904565.1 Drosophila tsacasi | reverse complement strand
ATTTTTTTCTAAAGATGATATATTTATATCACGAATTTTTGTTTGCCCAAATATCGAAAGAGCGATATTTTTCTTTGGTGTAAAGTTCGAAGTTGATGTTAAATCGGCGTAAAAAAAAAACATCGGAAAACATCGCCCAAAAAAATATGTGCATTGTACAAATTTGTAATAAATCGACAAAATCTTAATTCTAAGTCTTTATTTATGTAATATAAAAATTCTACATAATAACAATTAATAACGCTTTTATAGCAGTTTTTCCTATTTTGTTTAAGATTAATAATGGGATACAAATCTTAGCAAAATATAACAATAATGCTTTCAAATATACCTTTTTCTTTACATTCTGTGTTTATTATTTAATTTTTGTAATTTTCACATGTAAATCCAAATCAACATCGATGCATCGCTTAATATCGATATCAACAAAAACATCAAACAACACTTGATGCATCGATGTTTTTAGCATCACTAGAGCGCGCCACAATACAAAATCGTGAATAAGTGAAGGAAAAATTAAACTCATTCAATAATCAATTTTGTGTTCATGATTCTGATTATTCTACAGCAAGGATGAGAACGATGGAGCGAGATCCGGGCGATGAGATGTAAGCAGGCAATGTTTTATTTTTTAGGCATTGTTCAGCTTTCAATACAAATAACCAAAATATACCATCCAGGGTGATCGAATTGTGTACTTTAAATGCCTAAATATTATTTTCTCTGGTAATTTTTAAGGTGTTTTCCCAATTTCAGGTCTTGCTAAACTGAATTTTATTCAGAATAAAGTAATTTGAGGTAATTGAGCAATGTCCTGGAAAACGCCAAAGGATTATAAAAAAACTTAGTGATAAATTGATTGAGAGCCTCAATAAATTCATAAAAAAATACCTAACAAGAAAAAGCATTTTGCAGATTGTTGGGTCTCGTCGAAAAAACCGAGCGATTTGTTTTTCTAGAACGTCGACTGAGAAGTTCACGAAAAAACGGCATATTGTCCTGTTGGTGACACAACATTGCTCCATTAGCTCGGTGGACCACTTAAATAATGTGTGCACACTATACACAGCATTAAAATGCATTGCATTAAATGTTTCTTAACTTTAAAATAATACTTTGCTATTTTTTATTTAATTTAGCTATTTTTGGCTATTTTAGTTGGCCTGTCCGGCGACCGATAGTTGGCAACGCTGGGCGTAAAGCAGTGATGCTCAAAGGGTTTCCAACAAGAATGGCCGTTAAAATTGAATTTATTGTCATATGTGGGCGCTTAAAACATTTCAAAATTAAATTTAATATATTCCTAATAGCTTTATTTGTTATTTATGGTCGGGGATATAAATGGAAATCTAAAATTTGCATAGACAACGGCCGTATTACTATTAGGAGTTTTCCAACGCCAGTGCCATCACTAGTAAGATATTTGCCAACTCTGAATTATGATAAAAATGTAAACACTTATAAAACAACTTTTTCCGTCCTCTCAAAGTTCTCGACTTTCCAAGACAACTATCGCATCCTCGGACTAAAATAAAAAATAAAACGTTAATAAGATAAATCAAATATATGTAACTTCGTCTTGTTACCACCTTTTTAAACCAGAATGAGGGCAGAAAATTGATTTTATTCAAGAGGTTCATATCGGAGGGCGGATATATACCGTGGAGGTGCAGGTGCTTCACCGATATGAAAGGGGGTATGTGGAACCCAATAATGGCTTCGGCTGGATTTACGTTCTTAGATCTGAACAGCTCGATCATTCCCGACTCCATGCGCTGCACTGGGTATCAAGATAAACTCATTAGTATGCTCACGCACCTGAGACGTGGCTTATCTCCTACTTACCCAGTCCCAGGTGAGACTTGTTGAGGACGCTGAAGCTATCCAAATGCTCTTTGGGAATCGCCAAGTAATGATGTCGGGCAGCCGGATATTTATCCTTAAATATAACGTATTCTTCCGTTTCAACCTCAAGATTTGGATTTGGACCTCTAGAACTAGGCCTTTGATGAGCGAAATCGCAGAAAAAACAATCTGCAGCTCCAGATATCGACGAATTTCGGTAGCCGTATTTGTATATCGAAAGCAAAATAACAAGGCCGAGCCCAGCCAGACCGGCTATATACAGTCTCCTTCGTTTCGACATACTTTCTGGCAGGCAAGCCATTTTACGTTTAAGTTTATTTCTATGATAATTTGATCTTTTGTTTTTAATATTAGCAGAGGTAAGCAACAGCTCAGTCGGCATAGCGCGGTAATTAATTAATTACTGTTGGCCGGTCACATTGCTCATTGCCATTCGAAGGGAATTCGAGAAAAAATTTCGGGAATACGTAATTAAACTTATTAAGTTTTAAATACATAAAATTGGTAAAATAAATAACCTCTAAAAACGACTAAATATTAAAATATTTAAGCTTTTTCAAATAAAATATTTTTTTTAATCGACGATAGTAACGTTTTTTTATTACATGGCTAGACTTAAACATTTTCCTATCTCTTGAATTGACATTCCCAGGGGACCGCAATTATTTTTACACATCACTAATAGAGCTGGGAAAGCGAGAACATTCGATACTATCAATGGTATGGTGTACACTTTGAAAAAAAAAAAAAAAAAAGTATGAGAAATTTCAAATGTATTTCTAATATTTTATATAGAATATAACTATAAACTAAAATATTAGAGTTTAAAATTATTTTATCATTTCAGTGTGATGTTTTTTTGCACAGCACCATCGATATCTACAAAATAGCAATCGATAGTGGCTCAGAAAGGTAAAAATTTGATACCTCGATAGTACCATCGATGTTTCTCCACCTCTAATCTCTGTTATTGCCATTCACTGGGACGCGCAAAATGGTCTGAATTGAAATGAATTTCAATTTTCCCGATGAAAACTCGACCGAAACTGCTGGAAAATGTTGTTCCGCTCAGCAAAAAGCAAGTTCGACGGTGGAGACGTGATGCGCCGGCTAAAGCGCCTGGCGGAGGGCACCCTGTCCTCCTACCGCCGCCTGTTCCTGCTGCTCCTCTGCGTTTGTGTGGTGTTCTATATGCTGCCGCCGATCTTTCGCTATATCTTCCTTAGTGCACCCGAACAGAAGGGTGAGTGGGCGTCGCTACTCCCGTTCTCCCAGCTGCTGAACCCATCTCTTTGCGCTTGCAGATCCTCACAGCATTTGCATGGACGACCGGCTGACACCGTTTGTCCTCCAGAACTTTGAGTTCGATGCCAATATTCGTCACGTGTCACCATCGAAAATGCCCGGCGAGCGCGATTTCACGCCCTACGTCGGCAACGGCTATCTGGGGCTAGAGATTGCGCACGACGCCTACCTGAACATTAAACATGGCAGGGCCATGCAGCTGCCCATTCGCTTTCAGCCTGTGGTTTCAGTATCTGCAGGAGGAGGAGGAGGGTTGGGAGGCGAAAAGGAGTCCACTGTCGTGGAGTACCTGACGGGCATGGTGCATCGGTTCCAGTGCTTCGCAGATTACTTCGTGTCTTACACCTACTACGCCCATCGCACACAGCCGGGCATCTTCATGCAGGAGCTGCAGATCACGAATACGCGGAACATGATCGAGGACATCGAGCTGATCATGCCACGCGTAAATCTGCCCAAGCTGACCAGACGCACTGTGGCCCTCGCTGAGTCCGTTTCGGCCGGAATGTTTACCTACAGCGAGCTGGAGGTGCTCACGGGCACAGTGCAGCCGCAGCCCGAAAATCCCAGTAAATGCATTGTGATTAGCATAGTGAAGCCGCAGCTGGACTCCAAATTGCAGCTGAGGAAGCGTGGCACAGTACGAATCGTCTACCCTATAGCCGTGCAATACTCCAAGCTCGTGGCGGAGAGTCAAGTAAAGGGAATAAGCGAAGCCACCGAACAACAGGCCACGCAGGCAATGATCAAGCTGCTGCAGAAGCTCGGCTCCAAGAC
Organism: Drosophila tsacasi; assembly: GCA_018904565.1. Classification (NCBI taxonomy): domain Eukaryota; kingdom Metazoa; phylum Arthropoda; class Insecta; order Diptera; family Drosophilidae; genus Drosophila; species Drosophila tsacasi. Next base: position 34,748 of record JAEIHY010020014.1, on the reverse strand, counting down.
CTCGAGTTCGGGCTCGCTGAACAGCATTAACAGCTACCGGCAGGAGCACATCGACGTGTGGACGGATCTCTGGGCCACTGGATTCACGATAAGCACTTCCAAGGCGGAGAATAGCTTGAATGGCGATCGCATTAACGCCACCATGTATGCAGTTCTCTCCCAGGTGCGCAGCTTCGAATTCGAGGAGCTGGGCGTCGGCTCATCGAAAAGAGATGATATTGCCAAGGCCCTGACCTATGCCGAAGGCTGCTACGATTCCTATCACACGCTGCAGGCGGAGAACCTTTGGCGGGACATGTCCAGCCTGCAGCAGCTCAATGCTCTGGTCTCGTCCTGGATGCTAACGTTGGAGAAGCAGGGCTGCCACAATCTTATTCGTGCCGGGGCCTCTGGCGTAATCCAAGCCATGGTCCTCAGCTTCGGCAGCTTTCGCTTCAGCAATCAGCATCTGGAGTGCAACATCCATCCGAAGTTCCTGCACAGAGACTTCCACTTTAGGCGCCTCAACTATGGCAACAAAACCCACGTGAATGTCACCATTATTGTCACAGATGACAACAAGGCGGTAATTAATGTGGCGCTGGATCGATCAGATAGGAGCTACTACGCCTGTGATGGCGGCTGCCTGGATGAGCCCGTGCTACTCACGTAAATATCATTGATAGCCACAATGTGTTTGTATTTATAGTTTTGTTTATGTTTTTTATGCAGGCAAAATCGCCGACAATTTCCAGTTAAACTGACTGAACCCCTGACAGCAATATTATACATAACCGAAGACAAGCAGCACATGGAGGAGCTGCACCATGCCATCCATGTCAAAGAAGTGGTGGAAGGTAAAGTGCTATAAAGTGTCTAGTAACCCAATTATCCAATAATATTTATGTTTTTGTGCAGCTCCTGCCCATGAGCAACATCTGATAGCCCTGCATCGGCATGGCCACCAACTGGGCGGTCTGCCCACTCTCTTCTGGGTGTCCGTGTGTGCAATAATCATAGTATTCCACATATTCCTGTGCAAGCTCATCATCAAGGAGTACTGCGAACCAAGCGATAAGCTAAGATATCGCTATAACAAACCGTGATCCTAGTTGTACATATATAAACAAACAAAAATTGGATGCTAGTAAAATACGAATAACTAACTAACTACAAAATTAAAAGCTTTTAAAATGTTCCTCTTGCATTTTTCTAATATAATTCGTATTATTAAACATTTTTAAGGTATAGATCAAGAGATTCCCCCAACACACCTTCCCATTTCCTTGAAATAATTCAGCCTTTTCGAGTTATCTATTGGTAAAATGCTTTACTTTTTTAAAAGGCAGATAATTTAGCTTATTTACAGAGATACAAGTGTAGATAGAGAGTGTGCAAAATGCATCTAGTTCAACTATACTTCTCAGGTTCGTTTGGTGCTTTTAAAATTCGTACAGGTGCCGATAAGTAGCTACTAGTGAAACTCCATCCTCTACTGCGATATCAACTGCTTTCTCTCTACGCCACCCTACTTGGTGACCTTGTGTATGCTCTCGGCCAGGTACTCGACATTCTTGCTGGTGACACCCGCCATCGAAACGCGTCCATCGTTGGTCAGATAGATGCTGTGCTCCTTGATCAGTTTCTGGACCTGCTCGGGCTTCAGGCCCGTGAAGCAGAACATGCCGATCTGGTTGACGATGTGATCCCAGTTCTGGGTGGAGCCCAATTTTTCGAGGTTGCTCTTCAGCTGGCTGCGCACATCGATGATGCGATCGGCCATCAGCTTCACGTCCTTCAGCCACTGGGCGCGCAGGTCCTCGCTGTTGAGGATCTCCGCCGCAATCCTGGCCCCATGAACGGGGGGATTGGAGTAGAGACCACGGATCAGGATCTTCACCTGGGACATGACACGGTCGGCCTCCTCCTGATCGGAGCACATGACGGTGAAGGCGCCAGCACGCTCGCCATACAAACCCATGTTCTTGGCGAAACTTTGGGCCAAGCAGAAGTCATGGCCGCCTGCCTCGAAGATGCGAACCGCCTGGGCATCGCGATCGACGTCGCCGGTGGCGAAGCCCTGGTAGGCCATGTCGATGAAGGGGAACAGGTTGCGCTTCTTCACCAGCGCCGAGATCTCGCACCACTGCTCGGCAGTGGGATCCACGCCAGTGGGATTGTGGGCACAGGCGTGCAGGAGGACGATGCTCTTTTCCGGGATTTTCTAAAAAATATTTTAAATTGATTTAAATATTATTTTATATTTTTTTGTTGTTGTGTGTGATGAGGACTCACAGCCAGATCTTCCATCAGTCCGCAAAAGTCCAGGTCGCAGGTGTCCTTGTTGTAGTAGCGATAGCGGTTCACCGGCAGTCCGGCGTGTTCGAAAATGGCCACATGGTTGCCCCACGATGGCGTTGGGATGTAGATTTCGCGATTGCCCTTCCAGAATTTGGATAGGAAGGCAGCTCCGATACGAAGAGCTCCGGTTCCACTGATGGACTGGGCGGTGACATTGTGCTTGGCAGCCAGACGCTTGGATTCCTGTTTAAAGTTCATTTAAGAAATTAATTCAATAAATTAAGATCAATAACCCATTTATTTATAATAAATTACCTTGCCCAAAGCCAGCTCGATGGCCTTGTTGTAGAACTCGGGAACACCGATAATCGTGGCGTACTCCTTGTCCAATTTCTTGCTCACAACTCGATTTTCCGCCTGGTAAGTAATAATATATATTTTATTATATTTGCTAAGCTTTAAATAGTAGGTAGTGACTCACCTCCCGCACACTGGGCAGCACAAAGGGCTGAGTATTATCATCACGATAGGCGCCAGCGCCCAAATTAATTTTCTTGGGGTTCTGGTCCTTCTTGAAGGCCTCTGTAACACCCAAAATAGCATCGGGGGGACCCATTTGGACTTCCGAGAACCATGTTGATCTGAAAAGGAAAGAAAATAGAGTCATACATTTATGGATTAGTATTTACAAATTACAAATCAACAAATAATGTTACATATTAACTAATATCTTATTAAAGTTCATTTAAATCGAATGCACTTCCGTCCCACTCAATCCCAACCTTTAACCTCCCTGGAACACCTTACCTCCTTCTTATCTGGCTTTCTTGTTTTAAATTTAATTGGTAGATTAGGGGACTGCTTAGTGGGTTATCTCATCCCCACGGAGACCACTTAAATGCTATCTTTTATCATTCTGGTTTCACGACTAAAGTTTGAAAGTCATCTGGAGGTTTTCTTGGATTTTGCACCCACAGGTAATGCCTTGTGCCCAGCTGAACTTTGGGGGGTCTTCACCATAGCCCACTCTTATCAGTTGTAAACATGTTATTATGGGAACTCGGTCGGTCGACGCCTTACAGAACACACACAATATATATATATGTAGATCCATTAAGGCCTACGTCAGCGATAAGGTTTAGCTGACGTAGTCACCTTCTCAGTTCCCCCGGCTCTCATTATTCAGAGCCGTAATAAATCGTGGAAATAATCAAAGTTAATTAAACTCTTTCAATTAGGTGCCACCTGTCTTTGGATCTGATTTGTTTGATTACTATATGGGGTACCTTCCGGTACCGCCAGCACTTCGATAAAACAAACCGCCACAATTTAAGAAGTAGTTCCATAAAATGTAGAAATAAAACACGCGACAAAAGCGTGATTTTGGCCAAGAATAAATACCCTGCGCGTTTTTATCGCGGCATTTGTGCTTCATTTCAGATATTCCGTAAAAAGGTTTATGAGTAAATCAAATATTTTGAATACAAGATTTTAGATTTCTGAAATTGTAGTCATTATTTAAATATGTTAATGATGAAAGTTTTAAACTTACTTCTAATTTCATTATGTAATGCAAGCTAAAAACAATAATAAATATTAATGGCAATAACTTTCAAAATAAATCTACTGATTTATGAATTTTTTTAACAAAAAGAAAACTTTAATGATTGTGCAGTCCACTTGACATTCAACAAGTTTATTCAAACTTCCTGTACCGCATTTAGAATTCGTTATCTTCTAACCGCTTTCATCATGCGGCTTCGGAATGTTCTCTCAAGCAGAAGAAATATAGCAAAAAATAGCTTCTGTCCCATGGAGCGTCATGAAATTGGCTTTAAAAATAAATACACGCCCGTTCATCGAAACGATTTAGTCGGTATACTAAATAAAATAACCCAAACATATGCGAATATTAGCTAATCAGACAAAAACAGCTGTAGTTTTCTTTTTCCGCTTTGCATACGAGAGAATGATGAATTATGAAGCCCCATCATACTCTGCTGCTGATATAATAAAAAATCCAGGGTAGCGTGATTCGCAATGCCAAACAAATTATGCAGTAATGGAGAAAAAACAAACACATAAACACACGCAATTAGACCGGCAACTGCAATGACCTTGGCAAATGACACCGCTGCATCTGCAACGTGCTCGCCAAAAAACAACAAAAACAATACAGGGCTTTTCGCTCTCCCCCCCTCTTTTTACTCACTTGCAGCGGAGGGCGGCGGGGGCCAATCGATTGCTGATCAACAAACCGCGCTGACAGATCTGCGACATTGTTAAATGCACAAAATAGTTGTACTATTGTTAAACTTTAGTAATTGCGAATTGTCAATCGCCTTTAGGCTCGAAAGAATACTAAGCGGCGGCAAATGAAAAAGCGGTCGAGCTGCAGTCTGCCAGCTTTCGTGCGCTATCGATATTTATCGCGAGGAGAGCTTTTCCAGTCAATGGTGACACTTTAGCCTGACGGGAACGAAGCCTCGAAAAATAGAGTGAAAAAACAAAATAATTTATTTTACTTTTATTTACCTACACTGTTTGAAAGACAACTGTAGCAAAAGTTGCTATTTTAGTGACATCAGGCTACATTAAATTAACAATTTTCAAATCCCAGTAAAACAAAAATAAAGCTAAAATTTCATTTATTAGCAATATGTATATTATTATGATATTGAGTAGTTTCAGAGTTTGAAATCATTAAAAAAATACTAACAAATATTAGCAATAAAATTTTAATTCCCAAGTTAATTCTTAATTAGTTATATTTTATAAGACTTAGCTCTTTAAAGAGTTCTTTAAAAAACCTTTACATGTGATTTAACTTAACCCCGATTTTTATGGCCCTCTTGTATATTTTAAATGAATTTCAATCGATAGTCAAATCGGCGGAGAAAGCTTTCTCCTCCATTCTGAGTCGTCGCGCGCAGCTGTTTTTAATCTCGAAGAAGCTTTGACTTTGTCTTCGGCCCTCCCTTTGCGTCTGCTTGTGAGCGAATTTAGTAGATTCTTAGCGCTGGGGTGAAAAAGCAGAAACAGAAATAAGCGAAAGCCAGATAACAGACACACATCGCTCTTACCTTGTAATTCAATTAACTGGAGGAAAAATGCTGAGGTTTGCGGTAATTGCCTGCGCGGTGCTGGTGGCCTTCGCCGGGGCCCTGGAGTTCAGCGATTGCGGATCGAAGACGGGCAAATTCACTCGGGTGGCCATCGAGGGATGCGACACCACAAAGGCGGAGTGCATCCTCAAGAGGAACACCACGGTCAGCTTCTCGATCGACTTTGCCTTGGCCGAGGTGGCCTCGAAGGTGAAGACAGTGGTCCATGGCAAGGTCTTAGGCATTGAGATGCCCTTCCCTCTGGCCAATCCGGATGCCTGTGTGGACAGCGGACTGAAGTGTCCGCTGGAGAAGGGCGAGTCCTATCGCTACACGGCCACGCTTCCGGTTTTGAAGTCCTATCCGAAGGTCTCAGTCCTGGTAAAGTGGGAGCTGCAGGATCAGGATAGTGCGGATATTATATGCGTGGAGATTCCAGCTAAAATCCAGTAGGAAATCACTGGATTAAGCTTATAAATAAACGATTCTTATTGTAAACTAAATTTAAATAAAGAAATGTCCAATTTAGGGACGTTTGAGAGTATTATTATTGTTCTTTTGTAATTAAATCAATCAATATTTTAAAAAAATTTAAAGTATATTTATTATATTTCTTTTAATAGAACCCTGTTATAAGTCCGTAAAAAGTCCCTATAATTTATTCTCGAAAAGCCAAGGCAATGCTAAAAACGAATGAGTAATCTGTGTGCGATCTCTGAGCGGAAGCCTCAAGTTCAGATTTTTCTCTCTTATTGTAATCTAATTTGAAAATAAAAAGAAATAAGAAATTAACTTTTGTGTTGGCTTTGCTACCCTCTTTAGTTGTCTGTATTTCGGTAGGCCTCTTTTTTATTATTATTTCCTTTTGTCTGCTTTTGATTGCATCTTCCGCTTTCATGAAAATGAGAGGAAGACAAGGCAAAATACTCAGAAGAATATCAGACTTTTTCTCAAGTGATGTCAGTTAACAGACGCATTAACAGGGAGCTTAAAGGGCGAATAAGTTGATATATATTTTTATGGGAATTAATGGGAGGGGTAAATAAAAAAATTGGGGTGGAAAAATTGAGTAGGATTTACATTTTCTCAAATATCATGGGTAATTTTAGTCATTTCTAAGGTATTTATAAGTCATGATGATAATATTACAAAATCCTTAGGAAATATGCGATTACTATATATTGTAAATAAAGAAAGATAAGATATCAAGGAAGCGTTGCATGATACGAAGGGTGACAACATTATTTAGACATTCAAGCAGATCTTTTCTTAAGTAAGATATCAAAAATAAACCAATATACATAGCTAACCCACAAAGACGATTTAAAAAGGTTCATTTATAAAATTGTAATAAATATATTGTTAAAAATAAGCAGAAGTTCTGGCTTTAGTTAATAAATATTTCGCATAAATAAAAGGGTTATTGACCCTTTATAATAAAATAATACGATCTACTATTGGCTTCTTGTGATAAGTTATATCAATTAAAAAAATTGAGTACACAGACAAAATTAATAATACAGAAAATATTATATTGAAAATGCAACTAAAACTGGTTGAAAAAAAACATTATTTACATATTAATGAATTAATGATATTCTATTAATTAAATATTAAATAATTAAATTAAATATTTACCTGATAGCACATCTATTAATTTCTCTGTGTGCAGGGGGTCAGCCTTATAATAGAAATACGATAAGAAGCAGGTGTTCTGATGGCGATAAGTTGTCATGAATGAGAAATTCCAAGCCAGTCACGGAGACTTTCTACAATCCTGAAACCTGACTAAGTGTCACTTGGCAACTTGGAAACTATGTCCGTTTGGTTGCTTCTTGGGTAAATTTACTCAGTGGCAGAGATAATGAGTAAGCGGCTCTATCGAAACTGGAAACAATGCTCATCAATGTTTTGCTTTCGGTTTCGATTACCGTCTAGAGTTCGCATTCGCAGTTCGCTCTCCGTTCTTCTGCCGAACAAAGACTCGCCTGATAAGAAGCTAAAAAACAACAGGAAAATCGCACAGAATATATGGGTGGACGAGGGGGGCGGCAGCAGCTGAGACCAAGTAAAAACACAAATCAACTGCAGTCGAGCTTTCCATTTCGTTTTCTCAATTTCCATTCCGTTTCCACCAAAATACTCCCACACACACACACTCTGCCATGCCATGCCATATGGTTATATGCAAATAATGCAGGGGGAGTTGGGCGGAGACAGTGGGTGGTGGGTGTGTGCATCAGATAGAATTATCCGCAGTGCGCCAGGACCGAGGATATTTAAGCAAAAGAAATCGCTTTATTACATTCACTTTGCGCCACGAATCGCTCGAAATGCAATTCCAACTCTGATTCGGTGTCGGAGTTGGATTTCGATTTGAGACTTTATTTTTATTTTAGATTTTTTTGTTAGTTTGCGAAGCTAAAGAAAGTTTGATCCGGCTCTGGGAGCTATAGATGTGTGTATAGCTTAAGGATTGATGGTGATGGCGATAAGTCATATTCTGTGGCTCAATACATTTTTCTTGAGTTTTGAAAGGGATTTCAGAGAATAGGAAATCGCAATATGGTGCAAGTATCCTTTACAAAGGTTTGTAGAAGTTCTGAACACCGAATAAAATTATTATTATAAATGATAAAAATTGTTAAAATGTAAATTATTATTACTTATATATTATTATGCTTTAAAAACAATTTTACTCGGAAAATTTATAAGATATTTCATATTTTTTAACTTTAAACCGCAAAATTACATGAAAAACAGCTCCTTAAATTCCTGATAAATATCTAAAAGTCTAGGTTCCATATCAATAACACCCTTTAAGCCCAGCACCAATTTCGGAATACTATATTTAACCTTCCGGTTAGGGCTTCCGCAAGTCAACTCCAAGGACTCCACCACTTCCTCTGATGTTTTCACTTGATTTACATATGAATCCGCATAAAGCACGACAGTCCGAAACTGCAAAAGAAAATGTGGGCCAAGCCCCAGGACCATACTCTTAACCCACCGCCATGGCGCCTGTTAGCCAGCCCCCTTAACCCATCTGTAGACACAGCTGACGTTTAAAAACTTGACACAACGCTGCATAAAAGTGGGCAAAGTTGGTGGCAGAAATAAAAAAAAAAATAAACGAAAGAAAAAGAATGGGGAATGAAAAGAATTGTAGGCGGTTGTGGGTTCACTCAGAGAATAATAATATTGAGATGCAAGAAAAGTTTTGATATAATTATATAATATAGAAATTGTGTCTTTTTAGACTTTAATTTGTAAATTATTTAATATATTTTGAAGAATATCAGATTTACTTTTCTTCAAAGAGTTGTGTTTGGAGTTCAACCGGCTTTAAAAATAACCTTCATTTTAAGGTCCTTTCCATGTTAATCGTAACAACAAAAATTTGTAGCAAAAATTGCACTTAAAATTCTCTAGTTCAAAATCATGAAGAACATTCTTAAGGAACAAAATATTGATAAAGCAAGTTGTATGGGCAGAAACTGTCTGAATTCTCGTGGATTAAATTAACCAAATAAACGTCTATATATATATACTTTTTTTGTAGTCTCCTCCTTCATCTATTTCCCTTTAAAATTATTCGTTTAATCTATACATTTATTTAAATAGGTCAGTAAAAAATAATATGTGTGTGTGTGCGGTTTTTACATATTTAATTTTTGTGTGTGCATTTCTTATATCTCTGCTGGTGGCAGCCCAGTCTGCCCATTTTTTGGGGTTGCATATCATATGAGTTAACCCACCGCGCCTGAGACCCTGCATCCCTGCCTCCCTGCCACCCCCTTTTTTGTAAGCCGCTGTGTCTGCACAGAATTTCTTGCATAAATAGCAGCATGTGCGGAGGAGATCTCTCTTTTGTCTGTGTGTGTGAGTGTGTGGCTCTGAGTATGGAAAACGAGAATGAAAATGGAAAACATTTCTGCTCTCGCTGCATTTAAAAGTAAAATGCAACTTCCGTTCGTATGTCCGCTGCCACGCCTCCACCGCTGGTGACGCTGCTGCAGCTGCCGCCCACGAATCGAATGTTAATGCAATGCGAACAATTTTCGTTTCCGTGCGGTTTGGCCATTGTAAATAAATTGCGAACTCTGGTTCTGGCCATGTCACTTTTTTTGGTCACTGCACATAGAGCGAGTTTGCTTGTTTGACTTGGCATTAAATTCTGTTAATTACGCGACACTCCCACTTAAAGGCGGGCGGCGGGAGAGGGACCACTTAAAGTTGTGTTCTGCCGCTGACAGTCTGAGCCAACTTTACTTTTTAATTATTATTTTTACTCACATATTTGCTGTTAATTTTTCAGTTTTTTCTGTTTTCTGTTTGGTTAACTCACAGCTTTTGGCTTTGAAGTGCTTTTTAGTGGTTGGAAAACTTTAAAAATCTCTGATTAATTGCCAAAGTTCGACATTTTTTGTGGCACATGTCGTTGCAGCATTATGAAGATAATAATTTGGGGTTTTGGGGTTTGGTTTCGCTGGGGGCGATTGGCCTTTAAATCTTCTTTTTTTTAAGTCAGTATTGCTATTCTCTTTTCTCTTTTGACAGTTTCTTTAGGGGGTCCTCTTGCTGGTCCTAGCCAAGAGATAGAAGCTTAAGACATGTCCAGGGTTAAGCTGGGGCCAATTAGGATGATGAAAAAGAGAAAAGGAAGAATAGATGAGTAGGGAAAAGCTAGGAGAAATCGCAGTAGAGCTCAAGCAGCCTTCATTTTTATTTGGCAAAGGAAAAACCTACTTAAAAGCCAGAGTGAGTTCTTTTTTTAAGTAAACCAATCAAGAAGAGTTTTAAATAAGAAACAAACCACTTTAAAGAGATCAAAAATAGCAACATGAAATCAAATACGATAAATTAAATAATTTGTTTAAATAAAGTTAAAGATGTCAATTGTTGTTTATATTTTCTGCAGAAACATTACTTGCTTCCTTACTTAATTAATATTTATGATTATTAACTAAATTCCTATATCAATATTATTTTATATTAATCAAAGCTTAAATTTATTGATTATTGATTTTCATAAAAATTAAGTATAAAAACCTTCAATTATGGCTTATGTAAGATACAGATTCTTCTGCGGTTCTCCTCAAATTGTGCATGAGCATATTTTCAATGGAAATTTCCGTTTCACCTCTGATCCGCGTTTCTTTTTTAAGTCCCATTGGCATATTTTTATGCGCTCCTGTTGCGGTTTTTCGCATTTTAAATAAATCCCATTTGCTGTCAATGGGGGCCTGCAGTTATCTTAATTATTTGCATGCGGCCGGGCGGCGTCATTCGTTGTTAACAACATGGAAATACATTGAATGCCATAACTACTAGCAAATGGCCAAAAAATGCCAACTCTCCCCCTGCCTGCCACAAGCTGTCAATTCCGCAGTGCGTTTTTACTCGTTGCTCCGCTGTCTGGCGGACAAAAAACTTGCAACAGGAACAATCTGCAGTTCTGATGCTGACAGTTATGATATGGCCGGACATGCAGGAACATAAAAAAAGAATTGAAATTACATTGCATCGCAATTAATCAAATGGCGAAACAGATAGCTTAATTTGTTTACGTTTCGCTACTGAAATGGAGACCGCCACAGAAGGCGGCTGATGTCCTGCGACCTGGGTCCTTTGTCTGCCGATGTCATTAGCATCGTGATTACCTCTACATTTTTAATGCGGTTTCATTTGTTTGCGCACATGTGCAAATTATCCGGGAAAGTCCTTCACTTCAGTGGCTACGTTTTGTGGTAATGCAGGCGATTAAAATCAAATTAATTTTAAATTAATTATACGACAAGTAAACAAAGAAAAAAAACTGTGTTCAGTATGCGGAACAAGATATTGAAAGAGAAGATTAAAATTTAAATAAAATATAAAGAACCATATATTCTCACTTCAAATTTAACTTAAAATACATTTCCAAAAATCAATTTCCTCACTACAATTTATTTTTTTCGCAGCAGCTGCGAGATATATATTTTAATCTGCACACAAAAAGAAAAGCAAGTCGTTTTTCACAGAGGTTTTATCTGTGAAAATATTTGAACAGTTCGCGCGTACAGCAATGGAAAAGCAAAAATTCCTCTCATTAACATTTCCAATTTTCACGAATATTTTGTAGCGGAAGTGCAAACTTCATTTTGAACTTTTGTATCAAAATAAAATATTGAATTAAGCACACACTCACACACAAATGGGTCGAATGAATTGCAAATGGTAATAGCTATTGGACACACGCGGCGTATGGGCAATATTTAGTGCACTTAAAGAGCAGCCATTTGCATAATGAGCGAGTGATACAATAACACAACCAACCCCTCTCTAAATCATGAGCAGAAAGCAAACTCGTATCAGGGGGTGTGGGTGTTTTTTTTTTTTGGCATTTAGCATTTTGGCCGACCGAAGAGTTGTTCAATTAATATGCTTCGGTCCATGCGGCGTATACGTGATGCTTGAAATTCCAAATAAAAGGTAGAAATAAATAGCGAAATGGTTTCAGTAAATAAGCGCATAATGCTATGGCCGGTATTCAATGTTTATTTGCGGTGTTCACCCCGAGAGGGGGGCCTTAGACCGGAATGCTATTGATTCTCTCATTTGCCACAAAATAATTGCACTTTTTGGCAACAATTTTGTGCCTAAAAGGGTTTCGCTATTTTAGGCAAATCGAAATTAATTTTAAATATATTTTTTTAAAGAACAACGCGGGTGGATTACACTCATTTGTCTAGACACACACGCACACACATCCACATCCCGAGAGTCAGACTCACTGGCATACATATGCAAATGTTGGCCCAAAGAGAATTCAGCTGAAGCGTCCTCCATCCCATATATAAATCACATAAATATTCACATTTATTTTCATTTTCAACGCGTTCCACCCTATTTTTGTTTCATTTCGTTTTCGTGTTACCAAAAGGGTCCGGGATTTACATATTCATTTTGCTCCACTTTTCATCCGTTCTGTGTTTTTTTTGTACTTTTTGTTCAGCGAGAGGTGGCACTTAAAAAGTCGTTACAAGGTGCAAAAGTTTTCTATGTCAAAATACAGAGCCGGCAGAGACAATGACACTGAAGTGCAGAAAAATGGCAGTGGAAATGGAGGTTTTTCATAGTTGCCCGCATATGTCAATGGTTCCGCAAAAAAGGAAAATGGGACAGGGGAACCGAGCGAGGTACTGGTATTTCTGACCCATTTAAGAGGTGATATTTCCGTCATCAATTCGGAAAAAAAGGGAAACACAAATCCCCTCCTAATTGCCCCCAAAAATCTCTCCCTTTTACAAACGACTTACAGCCAGACGAAGTTTTGAAGGGAAAGCTTACCCAATTTTCATTTTGCCAAAAGACTGAGTGGCCAGGCTTGGGCCAAATTTGAACGAAAAATTTCATAACTTTTCGATCAAAACGATGGGTATTATTAAGTTACCTCAGTTGGGATTTAACTTCAAAGCACAAATCCAAAGACACTCACACACAAGGCTCTTGCCAATCAATTTCAAATTTATCTCGGTCCCAGTTTCCGCATTCTGGGCATAAATTAGATATGAGGCATTTATTACACCTATCGGCGAAAGCATACAAAACTGTCAGTTTAATGATTTGTTCATAACTTTGCCAATGGGCCTTTAATTAAGCCAAAACTTGGACGTACCAGTCAGGCATAAATGGTAATTAGAAAAGTTATGCTCATGTTGGAGTGTGTGTTTACTAAGCTCTCGAAGGATTAAATCAAGCCGGAAAGTTTCTCGGACAAATAATACCAGGAGTTGGCTTGGATTCGATTACAGGAAATGGTAAATTTATAAATGGGTAGATGGGAGAGTGCACTCTTGGGTTTAAATAATAATTAAACGTGATATTGGTGGTGTGTGAAAATATATAAAGGACTTTTTTAGGTTTCTTTCTGAAAGAAAATTACTTTAAGGGATGCTTTAATATATTTTTGGATTAATATTTAAGGTGAAGGCATGCACCCGCCAGATATCAAAGTTGCTGGAGGATTTCCTTAAGGGAAAGACCAAAAACCAATGTAGTCAACTTTGAGTTCCCTGTTGCGGATGAGGAGGCTCTCGCTGCCTTGCTATCAGCTTTATATGTAGGATATTGGATAAAAGTCTTTTTTTGGACTTACCCGCAGTTAAGGACACTCAGTTACCTTCATCGCTACACCGCAGACTTGGCCGGGATTCATCGATGATTAAGTTCTTTCGAGTGCTGAGGTTATTAACACAATTATTTACACACTTTTTAACATGCATATTAACACAGATGTGTACGTGTGGAAAACCGCGGAAAACAGACTGAGGCTGCTGCGGCGAGGCGCCTCTATTTACAGGTGTGAGGAATGGAGAAGGGTATTCAAACATCGGCGTGCCTAAGTTAGCTTCCTTCCTTGTTTTTATTCTTGACTTTCTTATAAATATTGAATAAGGAAAACAATAGAAAAACAATTCGGTGAGAGAAATCAGTGTCCTTTATGCCTTTGATTGCACTTTAAAGTCCAGAATTAAGACCAACATAAATTTGCCATTTCATCGATTAAATATGCTGACAGATTTAATTTATTTATAAAGAAGCTACCCCGAGGAAAGGGGGTAACAGATGCCTTACCTTTGAATAAACTGTCTCCGTTTGTGTACATAAATATATATATGTATCATATACATATATTCAATCTGAGCAGAAATTACTTTTCAGAAAATTATCATGCACTTTGGTTGATGTGCCACATGCCGCATGCCACTCAAACGGGCAATCTTATATGGGAAATTCAATTTGATGTTGCTGCTGCAGTTTGGGGGCTGCTGCCGATGCCGTTGCTGCTGCCGTTGTTGATGTCACTCGCCCGACTCATTAAGTATTAATTGTAAATTTTAATTAAAATAAACCGAAACGATTACGGGCACAACAGAGCGACAGAGAGAGAGAGTGAGCGAAAGCAAGCAAGGACGAGCTGGATGGAAAAACTTTCTGCTGCTGATGGCCAGGTAATAATGTTTACCGATTTTCCACCAGCTCCCTCCTCATCCCTCTATCCACCTATACATACCTTTCCATTTATATATATAAATATGTATGCACAAGTATATTTTAAAAATCCCATTAATTGCCCAGCAAAAGACGCGAACTGTGAAACGAGTAAAAATAATTATAAATAATGAAAGATTGCAACTGCAGCTGGGGAGCCTGCAATAACTGCAACTGACATCTTCCGGCATTCAGGGCGACCGACTTTGTACAGTCGTTTAACCTATGGCTTAAAAGGGGGCGTGGCCATATGCAGAGGCAGGTTTCAATATCAACCATTAAGTGATTGTTGCGGCAGGCCGATTAATTTCCATATGTTGCCGTGAGACAAGCAATGCCGAGTTAAATGCTACTTCCGCTGATTGTTTAACACTTTTGGTTATTAATGAAAGCCAGGTGGAGTATCATTTTTCAGAATCTCTTAAAATTTCAGGTGGCAATTCAACTATTTGATATTGAAAAGGACTTTCAAGTTACATTTTTCCTTTAAGTAAATGTGGCTTAAATATTTTGGGAATATTGAAGTGGTCTAAGGTAGTGTATAAATTTATTTTACTGAATCTAACTTTAGAAATATTTATATGTATGTTTAATAATAATATCAGGTGTTTGCTATATATTCGGTATTTTTTGAAGGATATATAAAATATTTTAATTATTAAATGTATAAATAGCAGCCTCTTAAAATGTATAAAGTGGTTAAGGGTTTATTCATTTCAAGTTCTATCTTATATATTAAAACCTTATCCCTAGAAAAAATGTATTGCTTATTTAATAACTCTTAAATACATTTTTTTCTGATAAATTCGTAATCTATATCCTTTAATTTTCCTTTAAAATACCCCACCTAAAACCACTTAAGCTTTAAATCAAAACACCCACTATAAAGGCCAGCACTGCAGAGTCTTCCTTGGGTGTGACTGAAAAATTGCCAATAAATCGTGTGTTAATAATCGACCACTGTGCGAGGGGGCGTGGCACATTCACACACTCCCCCTTGCTGCTCTGAGCGTGAGTGTAAGTGTGTGTGTGCATACACTCGGGCAAACACAAGCGAATGAATTGTATTTATTTGTGCGCCATAATTTGCTTATTTTTGCTTCACGTTGTCACGTCTGCGGGTGGATAGCTGCTGACCCGTAACAATTTTCACATTTCTTTTCTTTTTTTTGTTTCAGAACAAAAATATGCACACGCTGAAATAAAAGTTAAATAAAATACAATAAGTTATGGCGGCCGATTGCGTTAATGATCATTTATAGCTGGGCGAATTTGTGGGCTTATGTAAATGGCCCTTGGATATGCTTTCCTCCTGGTTATCGGTTTATATATATATATATATATATGTATATAATATATGTGTGTGTTCCTGCAAGGATGCAGAGGGAGAGAGATTTATGCTTAAGTGATGTAAATGTTTTGCCATTTGACAGTTTATTGACTTTTATGAGTTAGTTTATTATGTCTTTTTTTTATTGCCCCTGACAGGGTGGCAAGGGGGTAACTGCCAGCCGGGTGGTGTCCTTGCCAAGTATCCTTGTAATTGGGCGCGTGTTTGGCATTCGCAATGAGCCACCCATTATGCCGCAGGATTTGCTTTTGTGCTCCGACCTCGGGCCTGATGTTTATGGCCCGAAAGCAATGCGAGATTTGCACTAATGAATATGATAAACATTTTGATGGCCAAGTTGACTAACAAAGGTCACCAGATAGTCATCAGGAGACACCTTTGGCGTAAATATAAAGCCGGAAATTATTGCTCAAAATGGCTTAAATTAATTAAATGTATTTTGAATGGAAATGGAAGAACATTTATATTAATTAGGGTTATTACAAATAAACTAGGCAGACTCAAATGCTAAGAATTCATCTGAAATAGAATAGTTTTTTCTTTGCAACATTTTTAAAATACCAGAGTAATGTAATTATAACTTACCTACCCCTGCTCCTTTTACCCGAAAATAATTTAATAAATGCCAGACACACAGACACGACATCAAAACCAGTTTTATACACATTCAGTTGAATTTATTCTCATATTACTCATACGCCCTGCTTACCAGCTAAACATTTCATTCTATTTGGGAATTCGCTTCACATTTCTCTCTATTCTCTCCTCGCTTTTGGGTTTTCCACTTCAATTAAGCTAATTCAATCCATTTTCTGTTATTGATTCGCTTTGCTTTCCGTTCGTTTAATTTATAATCAATAATTTGGACTTTCTCGTTTTGTGGTTTGTAAAATTCATCAAAGTTTTCTTTTGTTTTTAATCTCTCTTTTTCTTTTTTGTTTGTGTCTTGGGCTTTACTTGTATATCGTTTTAGTTTTATTTTCTTTTTAGCTTGAACAACATTTATGTAGAGTTGGGCATTTCATATTTAACTATAAGGTAGAGTTTGACAATGCATATGTATTGTATGTATCGTAAGGATTCCACCCTCTCAAAATCGTTTTCTTCAATTTAACTTTAATGGGTTTTTCTTTGGTTTTCATAAAAAACGTACAAAAAATGCGGTTGATGAATGAAAGTTGGCAGCAAAAATTGGCAATAGGCTGTAACTAATATATTTCTCTATATATAGCAAAAAGCATTCGCTTATTAATCCTTTTCCTTTTTTATTTTTTATATTCCATTCGGGGTTTAAGTTATTCAAGTGAATTGCACACACAAAGTTCTATCACAGAAGATATACGAAAAATAGAAAAACCCAAAGGCAACAATAACGAGCTAGGGAAGTGGGATAAGGGGTTTTCGTTATAATTATAATTGGGGACAGGCTCTAGGACCAGAACGAGGCAAGGATGAGTGCGAGTAAAGGGTATAGAAGCGACGGATTCCAGCTGCATCCTGTGGCCGTGGTATAGGTCTTTACGGCACTCCAGTCACTCAATCCAGCCAGATTTCGACTGGCCGCCCTCATCAGATAGGTGGTGTTCTCCTCCAGATGCGAGATGATGAAGTGCTGGCCTGTAAATAAATTCAAGGGGAAAGGAAAGAGCTTACATTTTGGTTTCTTCATCAGATATAAATCTTTTTCTGAAATAAAATACATTTGCCAAAACAATTTACTCAACCTTGGTGGAAGGAGAAGTCCCGCTGCTTGGCATGACTCCAGTTGCCGGCACTGAACTTGAACTCGCTCTCGCTCATGTAGGCCACTCGATAGCCATAGATCTGCATCTGCTCGGAGACATTGTTCATCCGCGGCGTCCTTAGGTCCAGCTCGAAGCCACTCCTGAAGAGCCTCTTTAGCTGAAAGCGCGTTGGGCCATTGGGCTTGGGACCCGGTCGCAATCGAATCACTCGCTCCAGCATGCCCAGCGGATTGGCCACCTTGCACTTGTAGTCCCCGAACTGGCTGGCATTCTTCAGCTCCAGCTGCAGCGTGGCCCCGTAGTCGGCCACGAAGATGCGGTGATTGAAGCCCACGATGCCCTTGCCGTTGTGCAGCCAGGTGAACGACGGCGGTGGCTCTCCCATTGCGTCACAGCTCAGGTTGACAAACCCACCCACATAGGCAAACTGCACGGGCATTGTCTCGTTGTAGAACCAGTGGGGCTTATCTGCAGGAGTGTCAGAGGGAAGGTGTAAAAGTGTGGGTTATAGCAGAGAGAGTGCGACTGAGGTACTGGAAGAAAAGTGCTTAGTTTTGGGGCATAATTGAAAAAATTGGTAAAATTGAAAAAATGTTCATGAGGTGAGGCTATTTTGCTTTAGCCCTAATAAATCTTTTCCTCTTTCTAATATTAAGTTTTTGTTGAGACCACATAAGAATATTTTATTAAATTTTTAAAACTATCCCATCTTTATTCTTATAGGGATTTTCTTTAACTGTTGTCTTCAAGCCCGTATATTGAGTGCCAGAAACTTCGGCCTAGTTATGTTTGTTCACACATCAGCTCACACTCTCTAAAAGGTGGCAAAATGGAAGATATGGGGGCTAGATAGAGATCTGTTTCAATTTGTCCTTGTCTCTGCTGAAAGTCCCCCACAGACACTAGACAATGAACCTCTTAAAATAATTTTCTTTTAATTTTTCTTATACTAAAGACAAAGTGTAATTTATATAGGATACTTTATATAGAATATTTAATAAAAATAGGTCATATTCAAAACCAAACTGACGTCTTTGCTGCCTGCACAAAAATTGGAGAGCAAAAAAAGGAAAAGGCGTAATGAAATCACTAGAACAATAGAGTTCTGTCATTCTTTTACTCTTCCATTTTGATTTTCACTCGATGCAAGGAACTTTCCTTGCCTTTTTTCGTCTTCACAAAAAACTTGTTTATAACCTAGAGCCAAGGAATGGAAAGCGAGAAGGAAATGTACATAGTATCAAGGAAATTGAATCAGGCTCTGTTGCAAATTGTGTATTCTTAGCTTTTACTAAGTATTTTGGGGGAAAGCTTCTTTGGCCTTTGGGAAAAACACATCACTTAGCTGATACTTTTAAGCAAATAAACAAATTTATTATTTTTTTAAGAAGAAAGAGATTATCTTAAATATTTGACAAGACAACTATTCAGATATTAATCGAAATAAATGTAATTGTCAAAAGTATAACTATATTCCCACATAATTCAACCCTTTAATACCACAACACATATCCAGATAGTAGAAGTAATTAACTTTTAATTACACTATCTTTAACAACACTTGCTCCCTCACTGTAACCACCCAGAACCCTCAAAGGGGCAACATCCTCTTCCCACCGAGGCATTGGCTAATAGCAGCATTTTAGCATTTCATCGTTTGTCCTCGATGTCACAGTGTCCTTGTGCCCTTGCCACCCATCAACGCCACTGCGGCTCATTGAAGTTTATTGCTGAGGAAATGCAAACCTATATATTGCAGCATTTGTGCAGCATTCCATCTGCTGGTCCCCGTTTCAGTTTCAGTTTCTGCTCGGAGCTCCCACCTCTCCCCTTGGCATTCCTGCTGGGGATTCGGTTGGTAACGCTGGGTGTATGCCGTTGCCTTGGCTGTTGGGCAGCAAATTAGTTTCGGTTTCCATTCGCCGGCTGTTTGCCTTGCAGCGACAGCAGAGTTGCCCCAAGGATTCGTTCGCTTGGTTAGCCTTAGCTACAGGCGAAGAAAATTTTAAATAATGGATTGAAATCTATTCTGGTATCCGTATTTTGGGAAAATTATTTGTTGGTCAAATTAATACAAAATGTATCAATATAAATTGGAAATAAAACAAATAAAAGACCCACAATAACGTACTTTTAAAATAATCTTAAAAATACTTTAAAATTCATACCCAAAATGGTAAGTTTTCTGGGATAAAGATTATTTTTCCAAGCTTTTATTACTTATTTATGTTCAGCAATTTTGTATATTTAATTATTTGTTGTATATATTTAAATATTTTAAAATAAATAGGAATTCAACTAACAACTATCTTCCCCCAAAGTACTTCCGAATAAATTAATAAAAAAATACAAACATTTAATTTCCCAAATAGTTTTTAATAAATCTATCTTAGAATTATTTTTTTGCAGCTTCCTTAATTTATATATATTTAACTATTAAAAAAAAAAAAAAAAAAAAATTCAACTAATATTATCAGTATTTTTATAATATTTTCAACCCAAAATACTTTCGAATAAATTAATCCAAAAAACCATACATTTAATTCCTAACATTCTAAGTTTGTAATAAAACAATACTAGTTTTATCCGTTTCAGAAACTCTTTTTACTGAAATCTCCCCAATTTCTTTCAGTGCATTGCTGCTGGTCTGTGCAAACCTTTGTCCGGCAGTCATTAGTACAATTTTGACGGCAACTCAATTCTCGGGTTGGAGGATGAATCAACTGAAACTGCGCTGAAGTTTGCCCAGCGAGTATTTACTTGCCTTGGTGTCGGCTTGTTTATGATGCCATATGTTGTCCGAAATCGATGGCACAACAGCAATCCTGCCACCCCGGGCAGTGTCAGCATTATAAACGAGTCCCACAGGACCATTTTTTATTGTCTTGGCAAATACCAGAAATTGTAGGAATGTGAAAGGTGAACCCTTTAGGCATTTGCAAGATGGATTTGTCAGTTTCATCCTTTCATCTAACAGTGTTACTTGCTTAACAAAGTTCACTACATCAAAGACAAAAATATAAACTGTAATTCTTTAATATTGATCTTTTGATCCCTAACTACTTCCTTAACTTACAACCAATGCTAATTCCCTCCACAAACCATTGCCGAAATCAAAGCCCCAACAGGATCGCAAGTCTTGTAATACGTTCATTAGGAAATTTGCATCAGTTATTTGCATTTCCCAGCCACTTGACCCTGACATCCGGTAGGAATTCCCCACTCAGTGCCATGGGGATAACTTCAATTGGTAGGTAGCTGGAGCCTGAAGCTGCTGGGAAATCTCATTATAGCCAACGAAGCATGTTCAGTCCATTCCCTCCCTAGTGGGGGGGAAAATCCGAGAGGGGGCTAAATAACTTTAAGCTGCCATCAGCAAAAGATTTTGATGCAAACTCTCAGCTCAATTTTCAAGGGAAAACGAGATTGGGGGCAGGGGGAAGTAAGCAGGCAGTAAGGAGAATGCAATTGCCAACAAGTAGGGGTGCGAAATAAATTCTAGATTAAATATTATCAAGTGTGGCACGTAGCGGGATTGCATGTCCTTGCTGCATGTCCTGCAGAGGCAGACCAGCACCCGATACAGTACCGATACACACTCCATACAAAGCATGAGATTGGGATGCATGGCACTTACGTTGTATCCTTAGCAATATCGTTATTTGTTCGGCATCCGAAAAAGTCGGTGTTATACGCAACGCCCGACATGTGTACTCCCCGGCATCCGCCTGGCTCACATTCTTGATGTAGAGTCCGTTCGACAGGCGTTTGTGCTTCGACGAGTTCACGGCTGCAAAACAAAAGGATGCGTTCAGGACGAGGCTTCAGGGTGCTGCGAGTATGTGCAGGATCGCAGGGGAAATAATGTAGTTGGCATAGTTAACAAGTTTGCTTTAGCCAGTGGCAAATTTCTGCACCAAGAAATTTAAATGTTAAATTTAATTGCGGTGGGATTTTGTACTCAGAATCAAGTTTAGGGTTTTTTGGAGTTTTTTGTTTAAATTCTTTGATATTATTTACACAAAAAGTTAGTTTGGAGGGTTAAAATAGGTAGATATTTTGAATATAAATTCAATTAAAATAATTATTATTAGGCAAATATGTGAACCAAGATTTTTAAATTAAAGTTGTATTATATATTTTGAATAGAAATTCAATTTTCAAATGTATTATTGGTCGAATTTCAGCACCATGATTTTTAAATTAATTTAACGGGGTGGGATTTTATACTAGGAATCACGTTTTGGCTTTTTTGAATTAAACAAAAAAATGTTTTCAGGGATGTAAACATAATTTATAAACAAATGTTAAATATTTTAAATATATTTTATAGTTCCACAATTAATTCAGGTTTATATCAGTTAACCTTTCAGCCAAATCGTATACATTTTTGTGTTAAAGAGCGCTTAGGGAAAGTGTTGTATGAAATCAATAATTTATTTAAATTTTTAATGTATTCATTTGGAAAAAAAGGTAATACTATATATATTTTTTCAAGTGTCTTAACTCACTGTTTATGTATTCGCCATTGAGGAGCCAGGAGACTTCCGGCTTGGGCATTCCCTCCACAAAGCAATTGACCAATGCATCGCGTCCCTCGCGCACCGACTGCACTTGTTCCGTCTTGCCAAATGAGATTTTCTCTGTGGGTGAAAATCAGAGTGGGGGAAAATCGGTTGCAGTAAAACGGTTGGAGGGTGCGTTGTTCACATTCCTTGGGTAAATATGCAGTCAATGATATGCCCATTCCCAAGTACTGTCAGCCAGTCATGTCCTTTGCTGGCCCTGTTTACTTGGTCTCTCTTTGATTGGTAAGTTGACAATTTGTGTGTCTTGTGTGTAGTTCATCGAGTTACTTTAAATGTGGCTGGGAGAGTACTCATTCTGATTTGTAAATAGATTAAATGATTTGTCTGTTCTGTTGAGGCGGAAATTGCTTTGAAACTTTTAGCAGAAAAAAGAGAGAAGACGGCTTGCGGTTGCTCGGAATTGTGGTTAAATTGTAAAAGAAAATGCTTTCAGGATGCTTTCAAGCGGTAATAATTGCAAAACTAATGTATACAAAAGGATTAAATGCATTACTCTGAGAAAGCTTAAAATTATCTTAATATATTTACCATATATGTATATACCACATTTTTCATTTAAATTCTATCTGAACTCAGACTTATTATCTTTTAAGAATAATGATTACATATTTAAGAATCCCATCTAAGAAATTTAATTTTATTTTATTAATCTCGGTCTTTCTTTTGTTGTCTTTGCCTGTCTTGGACAGTTCTTGGCCAAAGCCAAGTCCCAAAATCACAACTGAGTAAGCAAGTAAACAGATCCTGCAGCAGCAATTTTTACGACCTCATTTCTTTTACACTTTTTTTTACTTTTTTAGTTCCCCAAGCCCGTTTGCCAACTTACGATTTACGAGCAGCTCGAAGGAGGTAAAGAATTCACGTTCAACATTCACATTCCGATTTCCATTAGCAATGCTGTTCACCTCGCAGGTCCAGTTCCCCATGTCGTCCAGCGAGATGTGCTCGAAAACGAGGGCCAGCAGACCTTATAAAAGAAAGAAATAACGAGGGAATTATTAGAAGTACTAAGAGTAATTTTTAAATATTTATTTAACACCATAATAATTTATTGTGAATTTATTTCTGCCGCATTCATGGGGGCTTTAGCAATCGGTAGGGTTTTAAAAATACTTAAGGCGTCCATAGTAAAGCATTTACATCGTAAAGGAACAAAATGTCAACTGAACTTATACATAATACATTTTATTATGTATTATAAGACACATTTTTAAGGAGTTTGAAATCCTTGTGATTTCTAGAGCATCCTAGTTTAGGCGGATTTTAATTAAAATATGTAAAACGTAAACTGAAATCTATTCTTAAAAATATATCAAATTCTCAGTCGAAAAAACTGCAATTAGAAACTCTATCTTTAGTTATTTTACTAAGTAATGTAAAATTATTAAACAATATACGTGAATTATTAATGAAAATTTGTATTGCTAGTTCACTAGTTTTATTATTTTTTTTATAATTTTATTACTCTTTTCTAAACATCCTGTTCTGTTATTAATTTAATAATTTAGGATTATAAGCTCCATATTCTGGCAATGATTTAATAAGCCAGCAACCATAATTCACCTTAAAGTAGTTCCGGCTACAATTTATGTTGGGTGTAAAGTGCTAGGTGCTATATATTTGCATAGAGAGCAGGCACTATCCGTGGAGTGGTGCAGATAATGGATAATGTGGGCGCCTGTGCCACTGGCCACTCCGGTGGGTCATTAATGCCACCACTTACCCGTCTTCTTCTCGATGTGGACGCGCCCCTTGGTGTTCTCCCGGGTCTGTCCGCGGGGATCACGCCACTTGGTGTCGATATCCTTTTGTACTGTCTGGCAGAAGATGATGAAGGATTCATTTACAAAATGCGTTATTGATGGCGTCGACGGCTGCAGGCGGAGCGGTGGTGTGACGGCGGTTATACTGGCGGGCGGCGTGATGCCACTCCCCCTGTTGCTGCTGCCGTCCAACTGTCCAAGGATTGCAGCTGCAACAAAAAAAAAATAATAGTGGATAAAAATAGAGCACAAAATTGCATAGCTTTTTTGCATTAAATTTATCACTCTCTCAAGGGGGCGGGATGATACAAAAAATGGGCAAGATGGGGTCATAAAAAATAATCATAATTTATATGGAAAGGCCAACATTATGTTTTTTTCTGCTGGACTCATCCTGGCTTTTATTTCCATTTTGCCTCAAATTTAATTAGCTTTTGGGGGCAGCGGCCAGTGAATGAATGAATCCTTGCTCTATACACAGACATTTATATTTCTTATGAAATATGCAAGGCAACTGATTAACCCATCTCCTTTTGAGTCCCACCCCCGCCGCCTCCTTCTTGGCCCCCTTTTCAGCCTGTGTTGCATCCATTTTAATGGAAATTCTTTTCTTGGACTTTCATTACTTGTTTGAAGGATATTATGGAAATGAAAATGTTGAGAGCACTAAAAGGAAAATAACTTAATAAACTAATTGGTTTTCCTATAATAAAATAAGAAAATATAAATAATAATAATAAATATTTACTGCAAGAACAAAACACAAGTAAAACATTAAATAAGTAATCAAATAAATAGTACTTCATCGTAGCCTTTGTTGAATATTATTTTATAACTTAATTAACATATATTGCATTTGTTAATTAGTTTATTAAAAATAACTGATAACGTTGGTGGCAACAAATAATTAATTTTTTATGCGGCGAACGACGAGAACCGAAAAAGACGTGTGCGCTGACGACTAATGTTTTCAACAAAATTTATATTTCACACGATCGTACTTAGAGCAAAGAACGAGAGAGAGCTTTATCAGCCAATATATATATATAAATATATACTTTATATACTTTATAAATTTATATATATATATTGGCTGATATAGCTTTTACTATAATTCAACAAAATCCCAACTGAATTTTCAGGAAACTAATTACTTTAAAAGTAATGCTTTTTTATAGCTCTTCTATTTAGAATTTCGCTATGATTTCATCACATTTTTTATAAGCTCTCCCAAAGCGACCAATTCCTGAATTCCCCAAAACGTAAACCTATTTTTTCTTTGTTTATGTTTTACGCCTCGCCCTGTTACCAAACACCCTTTTGACATTTCCCTCGACTCCCCCAGCTGTTCTGGCTAAAATTTCACACAAATAACTCGGAGTCCCTTTTTGCAAAAATAAATGTTAAAGGAAATGTATAGAAAACTATGTGAAAAGAGATCAAATTCGTTGGTATTGCTAATCGTATCTATGGGCACCATGCAGAGGCAGAAATTAAATTTGTTTGAAATTCGAAAGCGCAGAAAGCCAATATTTGTTTAACACTTTTTCCACAATAAAATAAAAAGCCTATCTTTTAGAGAAATTAAATTATAAATAGAAAAGCCAGTACTGAGTTTTCTTTATTGATTGAAATGTTAAAATAAAACAGAATGCTAGGCATGAGAAATTAATTATTGTTAAACAAATCCGAACCAGAATTCGTCAATACATTGAGTAAGTAAATATATTTGATTTCTGAATAAATTCAAAGGTTATTTTATTTAATAGTCTACCTAAGTGGCTTATGCCTGAGGCTAGAAAATTGCATATTCCGCACTCTTAATTATTTAAATGTAATAAATTATGGATAATGTATTTGGCAAAGAGGCTACTGTAACAAACTTTGGTCAATTGATTTGCCAAAATTCCATCTATTATCAATTTGCGCTTTTTCCATCTGAATCAATAAAGTTTCCTGGAAAATTCTTTGCCCAGCAAGCTTCAAATCCATCAAATTGAATTTAATAATATTTTATTTGATGGGCAGAGAGTGTCTGTGTGTGGGTGTGTTCAAAAAAATTCAATAAAAATTCAAATTCGCCTTTTTGGATTCGTAAGCAATAAGCACATCCACCCACACATAATATATAAATGGAGGTACATTTTCTGCAATTGAATTGTTAAGGTTTTAGGTCCTTTGTGCCCTGCATATCAATCAAGTTTGAGTTGTTAAGAAGGGGAAAAAAGCAAAACGGGGTACCTGAAATCGTAGAGGTAATGTAATTCTATCATTGTAAACTGAATTTGTTATGCATAAATTTGTATTTTTCTTTCATTCCTGGTTGCTTTTCTTGCAGTTTTATATTTTCTCACAAAAGGTTTCATATGCAGTAGGCAATATAATGTTGGTAGAAGGTGAATTTCTTATTGATATTTCTTTAGCTTGGACTTTGTTTATGTTTTATATTTTTTAAATGAAATTTGAATATTTTTTTAGTAAATATTTTCTATGATGAAATTGTGTGAAAACTATATGCAATTTAATCTTAGAAATTACATATTTTAAAGCTTTTATTATCTTTTAAAATACACTGAAATTTCTGTGCATTTCTAAGAAATATTTTAATATAAAGAAAAATATGGACAAAATATTAAAATTTTATATATAAAAATAAATCTAAGACAGATTATAATATGCTTACTAAACTTTAAGTAGGTGACCGTTAAAATTTGTAATTAAAATAAGTAAAAATCAGTGAAAAGAAGCAGAAATAGTAAAAATGGTGTATCTCAAACAAATTCCAGCTTTAAATGAACTATAAATTTTACATGATTTCTCTTCCGATAGGTCCCAACATTTTTGTGTAGTTTTCTATATATATTTTTCGGCCCATTTAGTGACTTCCGCTGCCCTCTTGGGCACTTCAAAGCCTGTCAAGTGGTTTGAGTTTGGGGCACTTGCCCTTTTTGTCCCCTCTCTTCCCCCCGGTACGCTATTCCTTTGCCGTAATGAATTCCTTCTCATGATTCCCATGAAACGTTTCATCTTCGAGGGCCACATGGCCATGGGCTAATTTGGGTGAAGGTTCCTACTTCGACACTCACAAAGCCCTCACACATGGCTTGCTTAGAAGAGTATCACTTGGGCCCTATGCCGTCTCTCTCCACGCTTTCCGTTGCATACTTTCGGGCTAAGAGCGCAATGGGCGTATGTGTAATATTTCCATGCCACATTGCGTAGCCGCAAAAAATGGAAGGAAAATAAAAAATTCTTCTCTTTGCGGGTGTGTTTGTTTGGTCAGATACAAGAGAAGTTTGTGTCAAAAGCAGGAAAAAATTGTTTTTCCCAAAGAAATTCTTCCCTTTGATTCCACTACATTTGAAAGCAGATTTGTGGCAGCCAGAAAAAAAAGCAAATATTTGTTTTACTCGGCTGAGCACATAAAACTATAGAATCTCAAAAAAGTTCAGAAAACAAGTCTTTTGGTAATTTTAATAATTTTTTTTAAAAACGAATATGAAGTATGACATTTTTTAAGCTTTAAATTTCATTCCATATTAAAGTGCAGGGGTTTGCAGTTTAATATAAAAAAAAACATAAGGGAAGGTCCTAATAGTAGTTCATTAAGCAATATGCATTTGCTTATTAATATTTAATTAATAAAATTATATTTAATAAATTTAATAATTCAAAATGAAGCCTAAATTCGACAGACTAATGACAAGCATAGTTATTTTGCTTTTAATTCTATGTTTAATTGATATATATGAATTAATTAAGAAAATTCCTTTATTTTTAAATAAAATCCAACTAAAATATTTCTAAAAAAAAGGATATTAATATTTAAAATTGAATTTACTTTTATAAAAGAATCCGTCTACAAAAATAAAAATAAAAGTCTTTTAAAAGTCGTTTTAGTAAATCATAATCTAAACAACAACAACATATCGAAATAATAAATCCCCCAATGCTAAATCACTTTAAACTTTTCCAGGCACATACATAATTAATAAATGATTGAAGAATTTTTAAAATTCTGTGGGAAATCACCACAAAACACTTTGCGGCTCACACTCAATAAATATACAAACAAAAGAGAGCCAAAAGTTATGAAGAAAACAAATGAACTCATTTGGCATTCAGCTTTGAATTTCATTATTATTAAAACAAAGAGAGGGGGCAAACAATGCGGGAAAGTTGCAGCAAATATATATTTTGGCCAAAAGCAAGAGTTTGTTTCCAAAGCGGTTCCCCTGTTATTAAATCCTTCTTCCATTACTCTTTCAAAGACTTGAATCTGAGATTATCCTACCGTTTTGGGTGAGGAGCAGCAACAGCAAGGAGCAGAGCGCCATCAAAGTATCCATGGCTCAGCGGGCTATATAATCCTTTACTTGGCTATAATCCTTAATGGTTAATTTCACTAAATCTCTAGGTTTTCGTTTTTTTTTCTTTTTGCAGGAGCACAATTTGCGAGTTTATTGCACGTTGGGCTTGGCGTTTCTATTTTTTTGTTTCGGTGACTTTCGCAGTTAATTACGAGGCTGTTCACTTGAGGGATAATGGCACATGACTGAGCCGCTTATGTGGCACCGGCAACACCACTTTCACTTTGGCCAGGACAATGGCAACAGCGGCGGCATGACATCATCATCCTGCTCAGGGCCAACATTTTGGCTTCTTCTATTTTCCTATTTTTTTTTCGCTATCTTTTTTGTTGTTTTGCTTTGCGGTTCTTTTTATCCTCTTCTTAAGCACTGGCACTCGAGGAAGTCCTCAGCTGGCGCGAGGCGGGTTGGGTAGGACATATCCGGCAAACATATCCTGCCGGCGATTTTTCACAGTTTGACGTTTAAATTTCGCGCTCTTTACTTGGCCGACTTTCGGGTCTTCCAGCAGCCGCCGCTGGCGAGTCCCAGTTCCATTGCAGGCGAACGTCGAGATTCGACTGAAACTGCACTCGGCGGATGCTCGACGAAGTCCTGATGAGCGATTACGATTACGAAGTCCTCGAGTGACTCCTCCGAGTCGCGGATCCTTCGATTCCGATTCCGATTCCGGCAGCCGTGCTCACGTTCGAACCGTCGCGAAGCCAGAAAGTACACTGAAGTCATCGCTCGTCCTGCCGCATCCTTTTTCCCATTGCCAACACCATGGCCAGGAAGTCGAACCCGAAAAGGGAAAACTTCATCTGCCAGCAACTTCGCAATGTTGGCACACTTTTCGTCGGCATTATCCTCCGAGCAACATGTTTACAAGGAATGTTTCACACAATTTGCTGTTCGAAATGTTGCCAAGGACATCACAGGGGAAAGGATATTCGGGGTGAAAAGCTGCCTTGGGAAAGAGCTTAGAAAGCCCAAAAGAGGGGTGAACTTTTGATAATTTTGCTATAAAATGATTGTTATAAAGAAATGCCATAACTTCGTCCTGTTTTAATTATTAAGTTTAAGAAGTCTTTTTTAAAGAGAAGTTTGATGATTAAAGAAGTATTATATTTGAAAAAATACTTCACAATATGTTATTATTAACTTACGTTAAAGATTATTTAATATACGTAAAATAAACGTACGAATAAAAGTGGCAGATACTTTACTTTACTTCCCTTTCTGTAGTAGAACAGCTTTTCCCAAAAATAAGTACAGAGGAAAGTTTAATTCTTGTTAGTGTTATATGGTATACATTGTTATATATACTGCAAATGTAGTATACAAAAACCAAGTTTCCGTTTACTTTTATATAAGTAGACCATAAGTAGAACAGAACAGTTGAACATAAGGTGAACAATTGAAAAGTTTGTGGTGAAAAAACCATTATAGCCATAAAATATACAAGAAAGGCTTTCAAGCTTTATCGACATCCGAAATTCTCAGTTTTTGTATCCAAATATTCGAAAACTTATCCAAATATAAATACTTATCTTATTAAAATATATTATTTATATTATATAATATATAAGTAATTATTATGTTCGCTCATTTAAAGTCATTAAGTAACCTCACATATTATAACAAGCACATTTATGAACTTTTTTTTAATGGTTAATAATATCGATCAGTAAGCATTATTTTAGCATTATGACTGGCTAAAGATATATATTTCTATGTGTGTAGAATGCAGACTAATTACCTTTTCATCTTCAAAATGTTTTATTTGGAATTATAAGCTTTTAATTTTATGTATTATATATTTTACAAATTAAAAAATAACAAATATTTTACTTTTTCCAGAAGGAACTTTTTTCAATTATTTGGAAAGCTATTTACTGAATATTAAGTCTCATTTTCATTAAAATAACTTTAGGCTTTCGTTCTTTCATATACAATTATTTACCCTGAAGTTCATCCAGGATATCTCGCAGTGTCATGCTTTGTTGCAGCTTTCTTGATTTTTCATGATTTATTTTAAATTAACAGATACCAAATCCCATCAGACAATCTCCTTAAAAAGATCAAAAACACAGTCAGATATTCATGCACAAAAATCAAAAGGGGTTTATTTAGTGAAACTCGAAATCCAAACTTTGTATCAACCGTAGTAGACATATGGGGAGGCATAACCCACGGCCGGATAGCCGGCGGAGTAGACGAATTGGGGCACTGGAGCTGGGTTGGGCAGGGGAGCCGGAGCCGGGCTGGCCAGAGCAACGGCCAAGAGGGCGGCGAACAGGAGGAATACCTGAGGGTGAAGCCAGGTTGAATATTCGTATGTCAGGAGGGTTTTGACGTTATCAAAGGCAGGTCCTTCGGCAGGCAAACACACTCACCAGCTTCAGCATGATGATATTGAAAGAGTTAAGGCTTTACGACTTGACAAACCGAATCGAACTACTCTGAATGTTTGCACAATTGCCAGCTTTTATATTCGCTCAACAGGCGGCAAACATTTCGCAGGGGATTACGGGGATTCTAAGCCGATTTTTTAATACTTTTTTTCAGTCACCGCTGACTGCATCACATTTTGATATTCCATATGCATTCTGCCGGCCAAGTTTATGGCTCATTACGGCTCTTAACGCGCTCGCCTAATGTTCCGCGCACAAAGAGCGTTATTGTTTCTTAATCTGTTTGTCTGACGACATCACATCGTCGCCATCATCATCAACAACGAAAAAGTGGCTCCTCCCTCCGCCCAGAGATCCGCTTTCCATGCACTAACCTAACCCATTCCCTGCCCCGGAATGTGTGTCGTCCGTCGGTATCTCTCTTTGTCAACTCCCTGTTTTTATCGGGCTTCGGTTTCGGGTTCGATTTTGCCTGCGGCAAACATTTGGCTTTATATTGTCATTCCGATCGATTTGGGAGTTTAAGAATACATGATTTGGCAATTCTTTTTTGTGTGTGATACACTTGCTCGCCGGAGCAGAGTCGATGAAATAAGAGGATTTGTTCCGGCTGAGGGGATGTATAAAAAAAAAAGAATAATATAAATAGAACAAATCGAAATTATGGCGTAATATTTTTATTTGTTGGAGGGTTGACAATTTATTAATTAATATATTATTACAAAAATATATACATATGTATATGCTTACGAATTTTTATCACGTTTTCAGAATATATATTTAAAGTAAATCTGTTTGTGAAGTTAAACTACTCAAATAACAGCTTTAATTTGCCCAAAATTAGGAAAGATAAATATTTACATTTTAGAACCCCTTTTCGGGGTAATATAATTTCAGTCAGAAGCACGGAACACAGTGAAGGAGTCACTTCCGACACAACATATCATATTTATTCTTAATCAGCATTGAGACCGGAGTCGATTTTGCCGTGTCTGGTAAATAAAAATATTTTATATTTTTTTCCAAATTTTTATGGGGTATATTGGTAACATTGTAAAAAAAAATTAGCAAACAAATTAATTTTAAAATAATTGAAATTCAGTAAGCAGTTTTATTAGTCTTATAAAAAACTATAAGACAATGTTAAGTGATTTTTTACAATTTTATAATATGAATTGTTTAAAGTTTATTAATTAGCAATTATAATAATTGAATTTTATAATGTCTAAATTTAAAATTAAAATTAAAGGGAAATATGCAAATTCCGAGGTCTATTAATTACCCAAAATTACCAATATAAACCAATTAAATAATTCCAGTAAACACTCCGAATATCCCTCACATATACCAGGCAATTAACTGCATATTAATTCCATCTCCAAACTCGTGCCATACTGATAAGATCCGAGGCCAACCCTATCGCACTCTCATTCGGTACACCCGACAATGTCTACCAATCATTAATCAGTTGAATGGTAGCCCAAATTAGAGACCAGAAATTCCCAATTAAAATGCAATGAGCGTTGCTCGAGATTATACCCTGGTCCCGTCTGAGCCTGAAATCACGTTCAAGGCCAGTCTATAGCTGTATAGCGATTCCATCATCATCAGAGATTGACGGAGTAGAATAAGAAGTCATTAGAATGCGCAAGGAAATTTTTGTTTTGGCCACACAAAAAACTATCGCCGAAAAAAATAGAAAACGAAACTATTGCCAGAATGATGTGAGCAAAACAGAAATGGCCATAAATCCGATCAGAGTCCAGAAGTGCGACATCATAAATAAGTCATGAGTGCGAATAATTTTTTTTTTTGTGCTATTGCCCGAGGACTATATAAGACCGCTGACAGGTGTAGACCAGCATCAAATCACAAATATCAATCGCCTAAGAAGCACCTCAAGTCCTCAAGACAAAATCAAAACAAACAAAATGTTCAAGCTGGTGAGTTGAAGGATCAGAAGAAAATAATATCCTTGTGGGAATTAAAAAATAAACTTACTTTATCAACTATTTTATTTATTATTTAATTGAAATCTTTCTTTTAGCTGGTTGTTGTTTTCGCCGCCCTGTTCGCCGCTGCCTTGGCCGTTCCCGCCCCTGCACCGCTGCCCCGTGCCAACCCCGCACCCATTCCAATTGCCAGCCCCGAGCCCGCCCCCCAGTTCTACTATGGAGCCAGCCCCTACGCCTACTCCGGCGGATACTATGCTTCCCCCTACTCCTACTACGGCTAAGGGCTTAGTTGGACACGACTCGTGATAATGGAACTGCAAACGGATTAAACGGAATATGTGCGCGCTGGCAACTCTAATTAGTCATAAGTGCTTGTAAAATCGCAAAAAAAAGTAAGCAAAAAGAACTTTGAACAAATAAAAAATGTTGAAAAGCAACTTAGTATTGATTTTGGATGCGCACTAATTAGAGATTAAAACTTTCACCAACTCGGCTCTGCTACTCATCTTCCGAATCTCAGACGAAAAAAAGCAACGCCCAGTGGGCCCAGCGAAAAATCTCAGGC
Organism: Drosophila tsacasi; assembly: GCA_018904565.1. Taxonomy (NCBI): domain Eukaryota; kingdom Metazoa; phylum Arthropoda; class Insecta; order Diptera; family Drosophilidae; genus Drosophila; species Drosophila tsacasi. The sequence goes on along the minus strand of JAEIHY010020014.1, from coordinate 1,594 downwards.
CGTTTTGCCGCAACGCTGACAAGCGGTTCCATGGTGTAATGGTTAGCACTCAGGACTCTGAATCCTGCGATCCGAGTTCAAATCTCGGTGGAACCTTAGGGAGAAAACATTTTTATTAATTTTTTTTTTCTGTTTTTATTATTTCTTTAACTTTAAAAATTTGTTTAGTTTGCCAAAAATATTTTTAGTATTATTATATGGTCGTATGGTCACTTACGAATCGCTTATATATATCTCAATAACAAATTTCTATAATATTACTACGTATTTAATAAGAAATATTTTGAAATATCAAAAGTCATATAACTAAGATAACGATTTGCCCATTTAGCGATTTATTTTGCTTTGCGAAGCATGTTAATGAGTTTTGTCAGCAATCTGTCAAGCGGTTCCATGGTGTAATGGTTAGCACTCAGGACTCTGAATCCTGCGATCCGAGTTCAAATCTCGGTGGAACCTGACATAAAAATTCTTTTTTTTTGCTTTTTATTTTTTCTTTTCCATTTTCTATCAAACTAAACTTGCTTTGGTTTTTAAGTTTTACTGTTAATTTTAATTTAAGCTGATAAATTGTTTATGAGTTGTACAACTTAAAACGTACGTGGCAGCCAGTGGTGCTGAAACGTGATAAATGGTTGGTGTTCTAGATAAACAGCTGCTGGCAAACCCCTTTATAAAAAACACCGATAGTATCGATAGAGCAACACCGATGTTTTTGCAGCTGAGAAAAAAACAACAACAAAACAAAATGCAAAAACGAAGAAGCAGAAGTGCATTTATTTTTTGCTCTCGCTGCATTTTTCGCACCTCGGCGCTTTTTTCTGCAAACTAATCAAAATAGTAGATAAGTAAATTAACGCGCGCTTGGCTATGGTTAGTTTTCGTTTGCCGTTGGCATTTATTGTTGTTTGTTTGGCGCACAAAAGAAAAATACTCGCCTGCTGCTGCTGCTGCGCTGCTGCCTGACCGAATACGGATTTTGACGTGGATTTGACTTTGACTGCGACTGGGAGTTGACAGGATTATGTTGAAACGTTCCCTGAAAGTGCTGATTGCGTTGGTTTTGAGCTTAATGTTCACGGTGTCGCTGGTGAAAATAGTGCTATTGATTTGGTCCTCGCATCCCACCTACGCCCCCCGCTCGGAGCCGACCCTTCCCAGTGTCGACGAATGGCTGGAGTCGGAAAATCTATCCTCCTACAAGCAGTTGTTTCGCGATAAAGGTGAGTTTTTAAATGCCAAAAGGTAACTGCCCTGAGCCTAATCGTTCATTCAAAGCATTCCACTCAGCTATTGTTTATATTCATAATTTGTTGTATATTTCGGGTCTCTCTCTCTCTAGTTTCGTTCTCTCACGTGTACTTTGTTGACAATTTGAGCTTTGAAAGCTCGCTAAAGCGAAAGCTCTGAAGAACACACGTGCTAATTGGTTTTTTCTTAACAAATAATGCAATATTTACAAATTGGATTTTTATAAAATCAATAAAACTAAATAATACTAAAAATATTAAAAAGAAAAAGGTAATTGTCTCTTAGGTTCCACCGAGATTTGAACTCGGATCGCAGGATTCAGAGTCCTGAGTGCTAACCATTA
>JAEIHY010020013.1:0-24776 GCA_018904565.1 Drosophila tsacasi | reverse complement strand
ATACAGAATAAAATTTGAATTTTGTAATAGTAGGCAAAGAGACGTCAATCATCCTGTTGTGAAGAAGTCTTTTTTTTAAATTCAGTCGAATTCAAAAGTTGAATACTACAAATCAGACTTTGAAAAACAAAACGCGCATCTCGAACAGAAGTAATACCGCGCATTGAACGCACATCTCAAACAGCTAATGGTGGTAACAAATATAAATTTTGAAAAACATTTTTAGGTGAATTGAAGGGAGATTTTTTACAATGCCGAAGAGAAAACGACCAGACTTAGGTCGTCGTAGTCAGGCAAATGTGCAAAGAGCTTCCTCACGTGCTTCCTCACTGATGACCAGAGAGAGAGACAGACCGAGAAAATAGTCGTATTGCAATGCCAAAATTGCGTTCTTTAAAGAGAGACATTGAAGTGGATAGGCTTAGAACACAACGAGTTAGTGCACATCAAACACAACAAAAGCACGCAGTGCTCCTCTTATTCTTGAACGAACTGCACTTCACTGTGATCCGGCAATTGATTAATTTGAAAAATTTGTAAATATTGTATGGCGTTAAAATACACTGTATTATGTTGTACTGGAGGCAAAGTAAAATTGCCCCAATTGGTCCCACCACCAGATCCTTCACGCTCTTTAGTTTCTGGGATTGGAAATAATTCTAAGCACTTCTTGGCCAATATTAAACAATTTGGCGCTAATTTATTAGCTTCAAGGCAGAACAAAGTTAGCCAGGTCAGCTAAACTGATTCCCGGGAAAACATCAACAGAGTTTTAAACTTCAAAAAGGGTCGAGACAACGTTCGCAGGGACCGCTATTTGATATATATATTTCTATGGCAGCCATATGATATAGTAGACCGATTTTGATAAAAATTAAAATCAAAATTCAAGAATAATACAAAATGGTCATGTCTCAAATTATATGAAAATATGTTAAAAATTGGCAAAGTTAAAATTTTTTCCTCGAAATTTTCGGGTTGTTCCTATGGCAGCTATATGATATAGTCGGCCGATCCGGCCCGTTCCGACATATGTAGTAGTGAGAGCAGATAGAAGACTCTCTGCAAAGTTTCATTCAGATAGCTTCACAGACTGACTATATATACCTTATAGGGTATATATTCCTTAGGTATATATTCCTTATTCAATTTCTCTCAAGTTAACGAAATATTTGCCCCGAATATATGAAAAAGTTCGCATTGTTCGATTTACTCAGCATGGCAACAGATAAAAGAAGACGCGAATAAACAGGATACAAGAGTATCAAGGGTTGGAAGCTGCCTTTTTAGATTACATAGCCACATCTTTCACATATTGGCAATGACTGCTGCTGCATTGGCATTCGGAGAAAGAAGGGACACGGAACACAATAGATGCATCAACAAGGGGACAGGACAGGCAGGGATGATAAGGTCATTAGTCGGGGGATGGAACGAGAACACGGTGCTGCCTTCTTGGGTCCGAATGTTGCTTATTGACTGGGATTGCGGAAGGCTGAGACGTGAATTTTGTGGTGTACTCCAGTTGGATGGGGCATGAGACATTTGGCTTTGCTTACTGACTTTGGTTTCGGTAGCAGAACTATATTTGCCTGTTTGATTACCCGTGCTGCTCGACGAAGACATGGCCGGCTGGAGAGCATGGGAGCGCTCTGACCTGGAAAGGAGAGGTTACAGCATTAGTCGCTGGTCAGAGCCATTGCCTTGGGGGACACTCTTTGGCGGATCTACTTTACCACTCGCTGCAGCACAAACTTACGCAGTGTCCACTTCCATTTCATCGGAATCCTCGGCTCGCTTGCCCAACTGCTGCTGCTGCAGATCCTCGTTGTCGCTGGCCTCGCTGGCTTCCGCTCCCGACGACGATGAGGACGACGTGTCGTTTGCTCTCTTCCGCCCGTAGTAGCGTTTCAGTGGCGGGGGTGGTGGCTCGACCACCTGCGGTTGCACTGCAGCGGGAGCGCTTGCTGTCGCTGATTGGTTTAAGTTGAGAACTCGCGATGGCAAGGGATAGCTTATCATGGGAGGAGCAGCTTTGACCAGAGGCGCCTGTTGCTGCTGCTGCTGCTGCTGCTGCTGCTGCAGCATCTTCACTGTAGACGTGGTCGTTGTGGTCGTGGTGCTCAGGCAATATCCGCCCACTGTTGCTGCAGACATGGGTGCGACCTTCTTCTTGGAGTGCGAGAGGGAGCGACTCCTCCGCCTGTAGGAGCTGCCACTGGAGCTGCGCGACGAGTAGGAGTAGCGCTTCCTGGACCGCTTGTAGCTGGGGCTGCGCGATTTGTAACGTTTCCAGGAGCTAGAGCGCGAGCGCGTGCGGGACCGAGACCTAGACCTACTGCGGGATCTGGATCTCGACCGGGACCTGGATCTAGACCTTGATCTGGAGTAGAACCTGCGCCGGCGACGCGAGCGAGTCCTGCTTCTTCTGTGATAGCTGCGACTGCGGCGACTTCTCCTTCGACTGCCACTGCGACTCCTGGAGGCGGAGGCACTCCTTGAGCGGGAGCGGGAACGGGAGTACGAACGAGAGCGGCGTCGGTTGCGCTTCGCCGACTCGTTCATCAGCTTCAGTTTGTCGAGGTTGTCCTTAACCTTTTGGGCATACGAAACCGAGGAGGCGGCAGCCGCACTGGCTGCTCCGGTGCTGGCATTAATACAGGACTCACCCAGCGTCAGGCCGGGCTTCGTCAGATTGATGGTGATCTTGGAATGCGGCTGCATTTCATCCTCGCCACCGAATGAGGTAATGTATGTGATCTTCTCGGGGCCCGCGTCGGCGGGCGAGGGGGACCTCGAGTCGCTGTCCTCCTCCTTGTCCTTATCGTTGCCCTTGCCGCCGGCCTTCTTGTCCTTGTCCTCCTTGGCCGCGTAGCTCGGCGGACTGAAGGGTCTGTTGGCGATCCTCCGCTCTTTTTGGGCCCTTCGCTCGCGCCGCGACTTGCGTCCGCTCAGCAGCATCTTCTCCTGCTCCTCTTCGCGGGCAATGCGCAGGGCATCCGCCTCGTCCGCATCCTTGGTCAAGTGCGAGAAGAAGTCGTTGCTTTTCATGCCGTAATTCCGCCCGCAGGCGTTAAGCTCGTGGGCCTGGGCGGTGTCCAGTTTACCGATGTCAATGGAAACGTCCATATCGATGTCCGAATCGGATTCGTCGGATCCCTCGCCCTTGTCGCCTTTGGCAATCACTGCCGGTGTAGCTGCTGCTCCTACTCCTCCTCCGCCTCCCACGGTTGCTGCTGAACTGGCCGCCCCAAAGGGCTGAGGACCAATGGTGGCCGTATCACCAGCATCATCGTACGAGTAGCCAATTGTGGCTCCCCCCGATTTCTGCTTCTTTTTGGCCAGATTGCGTTCCGCCTCCAGCTGGGCATTGGCTCCAAACTGCTCCTCCAAGTAAAGCTGGTGCAAAAACTTGTCCTCACTGACATTGAGGAAGTCGTTCTGGGCCAGGATACGGTAGCGCTCATAGTTTAGCTGCCGCTCCTCGGCGGTTAGCTCTGAGTCCGCCTCTGTTCCTCCGCCACCACCCTTGGTTACAGCCGGGATGTGGTCCAGATGGGCTCGCACATCGAAGCGGTCGATTAGGTTATCCTGCTGACCCTGCCAAGGCACTCTGCAAATGGGAGGAAGCACTTTTAGTCATCACAGCCGACCCAAGACCTGAACGTAGAGCGTTTTAAGCTCCAACTCAATATCACTTGCATGATTGCGGCTCCATCGCCGGCGGCCGCTACCGCTGGGTCCAGATATATTTTACTGCGGCGACCGTGCAGCTGCAGGAACTGCGTGGGATCCGCCTGGATCTTGTCGTAGAAGTACTGACGCCGCTCCGCCCGCTTGCGGTAGTCCACGATCAGGCCGCGGATCTTGCGCTCCTGCTTGCGCGCCTCGTGCCACATGTTGCTCCGTGCTGTGCCGAATGTCCAATGAGTAGCGGTCGCCACTTACAATGTCCTCACACACCCGGCGAATCGAGTCCTGTTCCAATTCCTTCGTCTGCTTCGTTTCGTTTCGATTTTTTTGGGGAGTGTGGCCGCAGTGTGACCGTGGATGCAGCAAGCGTAAATGCCGAACAATATCAGGGAATACGAAGTGCCAGCTTTCTATTTTCCACAAGATCTACAATAGATTTATAGAATCTGTATTAGGTGCAAAGCAAACCCATTTAAACCCTAATTTTCCATTTAAAATTGGAAATAAGTCACGCTTTCATGCAGTCGTTGACGCCTGGTCATACTATTCCTTATCCTTTCGATACGTAAAGTATTCGTTTTAATTTCCTAGGACCACCACAAGAGTTCCAAATCACTATTGAAATTCTCCTCAAAGCTATCGAGAATACCCCATACACTCAATATTTTATTAACCGCCTTCTAACACTTGTTTTCGATCAAGCGTCCGTTATTTTTTCTTGCTGTTGGCAACGCCTCCGAGCCTGCGCTCTGTGCACTGGTGGTGGAAACAGGACAACAAAGGGACAATAAATAACAAGCCAAACTGGAATGGGCCACAACACAACAATTGTCTCTCGCCGCCTTTAGCGGCATCGATTTTGAGGGGAACACATCCACAGCTACATTCGCAGGACACTCACGGGGATTTGTGCGTGCGGAAAGAAGCGGCGCAGGAACGGAAGCGAAGGCAGAACGAGTCCATCTCGTTTTGCGGATCCAGTTTTGATGTCCTCCGACAGACGCTTCTTCTTCGCACCGGATCTCGGATATAATGACACAACCGAAGTGGAGAACAATGAGGGCGGCGGGCTGTATCCGTCCATCTGCGAGGACAGGATCGATGATAAAGGAAACAACAACGAGACGGATGCGGCAGTGGAAGCTAAGGACGACCAGGACCAGGACCCGGACGACTCGGAATTCCTGCAGGACGTGCCCTACTCCTCAAGCAGCATCGATCGCAGTTCGGTGGGCTCCATCCCGTGGGCGGACGACGCCATCAAGAAGAACTTGCTGGACTGGGAGCGGGTGGAGCGACTGCTGAGCGGGGAGGAGCCGCTGCCGGAGCAGGAGCCGGAGCTGAGCAACGAGATAGCCGACTGGCATCGGAAGTTCCCCATCTTGTTGGGACGCAGGACGCGTCCGATTCGTCACCACAGCTTCGATAGCCAGGCGAGAGAAGACATAGACTCAATATCCAATCTCAGTCTTAACTCTCTGGACGACGAAGACGATGAGGAGGCAGAGGATGGTTTCCTTACGCCGACAGCCGAGCTGCAGCAGCGGCATCATCAGCATCATCAGCCTGTGTCCCGCCCATATATGCGTCACAGCCAGAAGAAGCTAGTGGATCTGCTCGATAGAGACCTGCGTGTCACCTCCGTTTCGGTGAAACTGCTCAAACGCCAACGCAGCCAGCAGCACCAACCTCAGATGCCGATCTCGGCCACGACGCAGTCCTCGGCCCGCCTCCGGATGCCGCCCATTCTAAACGTGCTGGACACTAACCGGCGCTTTAGGGGACTGCTCAACAATCGCAGCTTCGTTCAGCTAACCCAGGTGCAGCAAAAGGAGCAACAGCAGCATCAGGCCAAGTCAGCTGTCCTGCCGCACCAGGGAAATCGCTCCGCCTGGCACATGCCCGTGGCTGCCAGTCGGTTCTTCAACAACAAAAATGCGATTGTGCTGCCTTCCCTAAATCTGGGCAGGCATAGAGAGCTGGTCGCCACCACGGCCACGTCCAGCCAGAGCAACTCAAGCGGCGGCGGCGGGCACAACAGTCACGGCCACAGCAACAGTTCCTCCAACCGCTCCACGATGCATCCCTTTGGACTGGCCAGCGTCTCTAGCAACACACCATCGACGGGGCGGTCCATATCGGCAGCAGTGCATCATCCGCGCTCCGAATTTGCGCCGAGCAGTGCATTCTACATACCCTACAGTGCCTCGAAATTCAAAGCCTTTAAATAACCTCAAGCAATAAATGAAAAGCAAAAGGTTGCGACTGTTTAATTTCGGGGATGGGATTAAGGGGGATATACATACATGTACTTTAAAAAAATCAATTTTTTAAAATTTATTTTCTTAAAGTTTGATATCTTAAGAATGTCTGGTCCAAGTTTCAAGTCAAAATTCGAGAAAATTACCAAGTTATAGTCGAAAATGCATGCCTTCGTTCAACGTGCAAATTTGACAAATTTTCAAACGCGTTTTTCTCGAATTCATGTTTTTTAAGCCGACCGTCAATTTTACGAGGAAACTATTCAATCAATTCACTTAAAGTAATTTTTTTAGTTTGAAGCATTCGATATTCAAGAGCGTGACAGAGCGATATTCCATAAAAATAGCGTTTTGTTAGTTGATTATTTATTATTATGTAAAAAAAATATGTACAAATCGCACTATTTCACGAACACATGGCTAGAAATTCTAATTTTTCTGATTCAGGAAAAATAATCCTTTTTTGGTTCAGATGAAAAATAAACACAGGAGGTTGACGGCCGCAAACTTCATCTCATCCGAAGCTGCCAACGGGATCGGTCATATTTCCGCCATTTTGTGTTTTTTTATGTTCAAAGATTTTTTTAAATAGCCAAATGATGAATTTAAATATAAGCAAGACAAACCTGACTCGCTTTTTTTTTCATTCTCCTGGTATTTAATTTTTAAAAATCACCTAAAAAGCTTCTACATGTATATCCTCCCTTAAAGTAGAGCTAGAGATCAAGTTAAGTCAATTGCATTTAGTATTATTTAAATTATTCTACAATTCAGGGAAAATATCTGACAACAAAAATTAATTTAATAAGTATTCTAAAGGTTAAATAAGATACTTTATGGTTATTTTCGATTTATTATGGTGCGCAGTATGTTGATTTATTTATGAAACCCGACTTTATCTACATATCTGGTAAATTAAAGTTTCCTGGAAAGTTTTAAGAATTTAATTTGGGGTTGTGAAAGAACAAGAATGATTAATTGATTTTTGAAAGTTAATACATTTATTTTCCGTGACGATTAAGAAAATACGCTTACAAAAATAAATATGATCCTTTTTTCTGCGACACCTCCAGTGATAATTCCAAACAGAATTAAATATCTATACAAGACCCATTTACTCTCTTAATTCTTGGGTTTCCACCTATCTCACTACAAGCCCATGTTGTCCAGGCGCAGACGTCCATCGTGCTCGGTGAGGTAAAGGGTGTCCGCCAGGCACTGCTCCGTAATCAACTCCTCAACGCGATCGTGCATCTGAACAGAAGTAAACATAAATTAGTAATTGCCCTTAAACCCAGTAACATGAAGTATCGTACTCCTTTTGCCTTATGCTGGCCAAGGACTTCGGGATACTTGAAGGCGGGCCCGAAGTTTACGCTGACCGTGGCGCTCTTGTGGATAGAAATGGCCGGGAAGTAGCTGCCGGCGTAAATGTCCTCGAAGGCCACCCCCTGCGACTGGCCGTTCTTGAAGAACTCAATGCGGCTGCCCTGCAGGATGTGCAGATTCTTAAGCGTCTCGGTGATCTTGTCCTTGTCCTCATAGTACAGATGCGACTTGAACTTGACTAGCGGCTGTGGAAGAGGCACAAATGATGAATGCACAATTAGGGTTGCTTTGTAAAGAAGCATAACAGCGAGAAATTAAAAGGGTTGGGATATAATCTACATTCTATTAGAGGGCGATTTCTGTTATCGTAAATATGGGTTAATTAGCGAGTTTGACCCTTATCCGCTCTCAAATGAGCAAACCGGAAACGCAAACCGGATTAAGTATACAGTTTATTTATTCTCACCCGATCTTTAAAAGTGTTGGGAAGATAATCCAGTGCCGACTCCTCCGGCAATTCGATCAGGAAGCCAAGGGTATCTCCCTCCACGTACGCATCGCTGTAGTGCTTGCCGTGGCTTTCTGTGAACTTGGTGCCCTTGCGCGATCGCCAGGAGTAGCCAAACTTGTCGTACCCCAGCGGAGCCTGAAGGTTTCCATACTCTCTTCCCCAGCCAAGGCGGGTGGCAGCACCCTCGGGCATCTCCTCAATGGTGATCTCGTAGTACCAGCAGCCTCGGTTGACAGCTGCGGGATGATACTCGATTGTAATGGTTTTACTTGAGGGGATTTACAAACGATTACTTACAGTGGGTCGCTCGCACCATGCAGTACCCCCGCTCGCCAGTCACCGCCAGGCGATCCTCGCTGATCTTCAGCTGCGGCGCCCGGTCGTGCAGTGCCAGAAGCACGGAATGGGGCACAAGGGTACGGTACAGCCAGCCCGGAATGGGCTTCCCGGCCCAGTCGGAGCTTTCGTCGAACTCCTGTCGGAAGGGAGCGTGCGGATCGGGCTCGGCAAGTATGTAGCGGTAGCCATCCTTGTTGAAGGGGTGCTCTAGCGGATAGCCGTGCGGCGGAAGCTTCACGTTGGCGGTGATGTCGGAGCTGGGGCGACCCTTCTTGCCCGTAGGTCCGGAGTCCGTGCCAGGAAACTTGCGCTTCTGCCTATTGTTCTTGGCAAGGGCAGCTAGAGAGCGGCGAGAAAAAGGGAGGAGCATTAGTTTACCAGCTATTTACGTGACTGGGCAAAGTTCGGGGCGGGGTTCCCTTCGGCAGCCGCTTACACTCCTCTTCCGGAAACGATGACGCCATGACAGGACACAATTGGGCAGCCGGCGGAGCCAGGAGAGTTCCTATTGCGTCGCGCTCAAAATCAAATCAAATCAAAATCAATTCCACCGAGTGCACACACATCCAAGCCCAGTAGACCCACACACGCACGCGGGCCTATAACAGTGGTGTCCGGAGCGTAACTATTTATTTATTCGTATTCGTATTTGTTAGTAATGAATGAGCCAAGTTGCGTTGAGCGCTTCTGCCAGCCCCACCCCGCCCACAATCTGACTACGTGGGGCTGCCAGATGTGCTCTCTTCGCTCGCTCTCTTCCCCCTGCCAGCGTGCGTGTGTGTGTGTGTGTACGATCCCCTTTCCGTTTGTTTGCTTTGCCAAACAGCACCGAAAGAGCGTGCGAAACGGAGCAGCGAATTCGGAGAGCAAGATTTGTTTTGTTTGCGGAGAGTGTGCGAAGCGGAACGGCCGATAAATAGCCGAGGAAAGATTAAGTTTTCGCCAACAGCACAGACCGCCGACCACTGTGCGAAAGTCAGCTGGGCGACCAGTGTTGCCAATTCAGCTGGTTGGCTTCTTTTTTATTTGTAGGTTTTCCCTACCGACTAAGCACGTCCAAGATGTTAGCACCACTTTAATCCTTACTACTTTCTCCCCTTAACTAAACTTAAATTACTTTAATCTGATCTGAAAGTCAATAACCCTGCCTAACCCTTAATTTTACCCTGTGTTTTCCCTATTTATTTTTTCTAAAGCCTCCTCCTGTGGACTCACCTTGAGAGTAGCCATCGTCGGTCAGCCGGAGAGCGCCACTCTTGCTCATGCTCTCGTAGTTCGGCTTAATGATCCGCAGATCCTGGTGGAATAGCCCGTACATAGAGCCGTGCTCGGAGTGCTCCTCGTAGGTGAACAGCGTCTGAACATCCTTGACCAGTGACCGCTGCACGGTGCTGTACCAAGACTGGGTGAGCCTCCGGGGCATCGTAGTCATGGCCTCCCAGTACTGCTCGATGTAGGGAATGATCTCCTTGTCCTTGCTGAACTGGGTCTGTCGCTTGCCCTCCCGGGCAGCCGTCTGTTGCATATTGGCGATGGCGCAGTGACACATCTGGGAAATGGCTGGATGATATGGAAATGGATTAATTATTAACAGAGGAGCAGGGAGGAGGTCACTTCGCTGACACTTACTGGCCTGGCTTTTGCGGAAGCTCTCCAGCCCGGTGGCGGAGCAGTTCTTGCAGACGAACACGTAGTTGGTGATGAAGGGCAGCAGCTTGCCCTTGCCCAGCTGGTAGGAGACGCACGACTCGTGCACCCAGCGCGCACAGGTGGCGCAGAGCAGCTCCACGATGTTCAGGTTGCGCTCCTTCCCGCTAAAAACAATCGCGGCTTATCAGTGTGAGAAGCAGACAAAGCAAGCCAAGCATTTCCCCTTCTCACCAGTAACAAACGCCGGCGGCGGAACGCGACTCCTGGGATTTCTCCTCCTCGGCGTTGAAATTCACCTCGGAGCTGGACTCCGTGGGCGAGCTGGTCTCCATCGGGATCTCCTCCATGGCAGTGGTGGGCGGGCGCGATGGAGTTTCAGTCAGTAAACAGCATGTAAACAAAATTTTTCGCCGGCGGATTATTGGCTGGGCAATGGGCAGTGTGACCGTTTGGCTGAACACATGGGCCGGAGCCGAAAATACCACCATCGATAGGCGGCGGGCGATAACCGATAGAGGCAAACATTTCACGACATTTCTGTCGCTGCCTCTTCGCTCCAACTCTGGCTCTTGCTTGGTTGTAATTGTACATACATATATACATATATATTCCTACATATATATGTCCGAGTGTGGAATTATCATTTTTTTGTTGCCGAAAAACATTGTTTCGTGGTGAGAGCGAGGGCGCCATCCTAAATGGCATTGCACGACCGCCGGGAGCGAGCCGAGCGAACAACGAATACCACCGCGTCCAAGTGTTCGAGACTCCGACAGCGATTCCCCGTCTAGAGTCTTGGCTCCTAGACAGCGCCGAGTCCTGCACGTACACCGACTGGATCCAACAACGAAGCGCGCGAGTCGCCAGCGGAGCATCATGTGCGACATATGCACCGAGTTCCAGAATCTCCTCGAGCTGTGTAAGTGTGCAAATCGCCAGTCGGCAAGTGTCCCGCATTCACACCCCCCTTTCCCTCCCTTTTCTCCCTTTCCTCTTTCCCCTTTCCTTTTCTTCTTTTCTTGCTCCACTTGCAGACGAGGTGCGCGTGGCCAGCTCAGATCTGAAATTCCAGCTGCTGCTGAAGAGCGAGATTGAGACGACGTTCAACTACATCCAGGCCTGGCCGCAGCGCCAGTGCATGTGCATGTACCACCGGGACAGCAAGAACTTCGATCGGTTCAATCTGGTGGTGCAGTCGCTGATCTGCCTGACGGTGCAGCACCTGAAGCACATCGATCAACTCATCGACAACTACAAACGGCTCACGGCCAGCGCGGCCCAGGTGGTGGCTCAGGCGCAGCAGCAGCAGCGCGACGAAGCAGATGCCCAATCGGAGGCGGCCAAGGATGCAACCACTGCCTCCGCTGCTAAAGCCACTGGCTCTGCCGTTGGTCCGGAGGAGGCCAAAAAGGAGGAGCCGGCCGGCATCGAGGAGTCGCAGGGTTCGGGCGATGGACCGGCCAAGAAGCCTCATACCCCAGTGGGTCCCAGCACTCCCCCGCCATTGCCGCTGCCGCTGCCGGGTGCACATAAACCCCACCTGCAGTACACCGAGGAGCCGTGGATCCTGCCCGAGGTGGAGAAACTACTGGTGCTAGTGTCCAAGGTGTTCCTCCTCAATTTCCCGCTGTACATCGCCCACAAGCACGGCATGCACTCGCGCCTCGACGACCTGCAGGCGGAGGAGGCGCACCACCTGGCCCTCATCTGCGATCTGCACGACAACGACTTGCCCATTTACCTGCTGCGCAACGTGAGCCTCTTCTGCAACTCGGGCGGCTTCGGGGCCATGTCGCTGTGCTTCGAGCACCCCGACCTGCCGGTGTCCACCGCCCACTCGATGACCGCCGCCATCTCGAACGTGAAGCTCTGGCTGAACTACCACTGCAACACGCAGCTGTTTGTGCCGCTGCGCAGTCGCATCCTGCAGTTCATGTGCAAGCTCTCGGACCAGAGCCTGCGCTCCGCCGCCACCCGGGCCATGGCCGACTTCGTGTGGTCCTCGATGCGCGATCCCCTCGACGTGACCGTCAACTTCGACACCGAGGGCCTGGCCCTGGCCTTTAAGTACTTTACGTCGACCACGCTGACCATGCGGCTGGCAGGTGGGTGGTTTCCCTCTCTCGAAAAGATAATTAGATAATCAGATCGCGAATAACTAATTTCAGGCATGGCCCAGATCAACGCGCACATCAACCTCTTCAACGAGATCTGCACCACGGAAACGGTGAACGAGGTGGAGTTGTTCGGACAGCGCATTGCCAACTGGCTGACCGAGAACCACATTGTGCAGCACCTGTTCGGTCCGAATCTGCATGTGGAGATCGTGAAGCAGGCGCACGTCCTGCTCAACTTCCTGGCGGTGGAGAACCAGATCTCCGAGGAGGACATCAAGCTCATCTGGCAGGCCACGCAGCTGAAGCACTGCTCCAAGACCATCTACGACATCCTGCCCTCGCTGGTCAAGAACCTGGCCCCGCGCCCGGCCATGCACCTCTACTCGCTGCTCTGCCGCATGGACCCCAAGGAGCACACCGAGCAGAGCATCTACATTGCGTCCGCGCTGACCAAGCAGCTGTGGTCCCGCGACTGCTCGCGCAACCAGATGAATCTGATGCAGGACCACATTCTGGGCTCCAATGTCACCGCCTCGAGCTCCGATAGCGGCAGCATCGAGGGCAGCAACACGGAGGACGACCATGTCGCCGACGACAGCAGCATTGCAAGCGGCGGCGGCGGCGGTGGCGGGGGCGGCGGCGTAGTTGTCGGCCAAAAGAGTCCCATAGATGGGGTTACGCCGTGCAAGCAGGCGCGTCACAGGCGACACATCTGCGACCCCACCACCGAGAAGGGCAACCCGCTGGGAGCCGAGGACATGGCCAAGGTCGACATGGTGTACGTATAAAGCTGTTATCATGGGGAGACATCTATTCACTGTCCACTTTAGGAACAACCGCATCGTGAACATCATCGACAACACCAGCAGCGAGGAGGAGCTGCAGTCGCGGGCCGCCCTGGAGCTCCAGCTGCACCGCAGCCGGAAGAAGACGAGCAACAAGCGACGCCGCCAGAAGGCCAGCAAGCAGCTGATGCTGCCGCACGAGCTGGTGGAAATCTGGGACGCAGCCGAGGACGTTCCTAGCAGCGACGAGGCAGACGCCGACGGCGACGGCGAGGGTGAGCTCCTGGCGGACAGCGACGAGTGCAGCGACGGCGCAGCCAGCCAATTGGTGCCGGACGCCGTGCTCAAGCATCTCCAGGGCGAGGGGCCCTACATCCGCGCCATCGAAACCAACATCAGTGAGCTGCTCAGCGGCGCCGAGAACGACGGCAGCTACTCCTCCCCGATGAGCAACAAGTCGGAGAAGAACCTGGCCGACTTCGACGACGAGGACGTCTCGCCCTGCGAAGAGGAGCTGGCCCAGTTGGTGAGCTCGCGAGCCAATTGCCGGGACGTTCCGCCAGCCTTTGCCGCTGCGGCCGCCGCCATGATGGTGGCCCAGTCGGCGATGGCGTTGCAAAAGTCCGGAGAGTCGAATGTGGCGGTTGCCGCTGCTGCCGTAGCCGCCGCCGCAGCGGCCACTGGCAATGCCCAGCAGACGCTGGCGGCCATGAATCGGCAGGCCAGTGTAGCAGCTGCCGCTGCCGCCGTGGCTGTGGCCGCTGCAGCCAAGGCCAAGTCGGACTCGGACGTGGATCTGCTGGAAGTGAGCCCCCCCGCGGGCAAGCAGCAATCGCACCAGTCGCCCAAGGCGAGTCAGATCGGCGGACAGTCGGGGCAGCCCTCCTTCAAGCTGAACGACGTGTGCCAGCCGGGCAACACGCTGCTGTGGGACCTTCTGCAGGACAATAAGATCGTGAGTCTCTCTCTCTTTGAAAATCCCTAGATTTTGGGTAATCTTTATCTTTATCTTCAGGGTCAACTTGGCGAGTCGCTGGCCCTGGAGGCTGAGAAGGCTCTGGCCACGCTGCTGTGCTTCAGCATGGACCGCCAGCTGCGGACCAAGTTCATCGAGGGCTGCCTGTACAACGTGGCCAACAACAGGAGCGTCATAGTCAGCCTGCGCCTGCTGCCCAAGCTGTTCGCCTCGTTCCAGCAGTTCCGGCCCTCGGACACGCACTCGATGACGCTGTGGGCGGAGCGCAACCACCGCATGATGCAGTGCTTCTTCAACAACATCCGCCACTATGCGCGCCGCCATGCCGAGCAGCTGGCCACCCAGAACGGCGAGCAGCCGCCGCCGCAGCAGCAGATGTACTCGCACAAGACGCAGGTCTCCGTGCGGCTGCAGTTCCTGTCCTCGATCTTCTCGTCCGTGGGCTCGCCCAAGAGCTTCCGCCTGACGCTGGACCAGCTGGACGCGCTGTGGGAGTGGCTGGCACACGATCCGGAGTGCGCCGACTGCTACTTCTCGTGGCTGCAGGCCCAGGCCAAGGGCGGCGACCAACACGCTCTCGGACTCGAGGCACTGCAGCACTTGTATATCAAGAAGCTGCCGGAGCTGCGGCCCGAGGAGTTCTCCATGGTGGCGCTGGGCCTCTTTCAGCAGCTGTGCAGCTTCGCGCGCATCGCCATGGCCGAGTACGACAAGCACAGCGAGCAGATCTCGCCCGGCGCCAGTGCCGTGGGCATGTACCACCTGTGGAAGATCGCCCTGCGCGCCCAGAGCAACGAGGTCTCGCTGGCGGCCATCCAGTACATCAACATGTACTACATGGGCCAGCAGCTGCGCCTCGAGAAGGAGTTTGTCTCGCAGTGCATGGACAACCTGGTGCAGACGGCCACAGCGCTGGAGAGGTAAGTGGAACGCTGCTCGGAGAGAGGAGGCTCCTTCACGACTCATTATTTCCACCTTCTTCTCTAGCATGGACGATGAAAACGCTCTGATGCGGGTGCAGCGCGGCCTGCTCCTCTTGAACACTCACCTGGACACATTCCGGCGTCGCTACGCCTTCCACCTCCGCCGCTGGGCAATCGAGGGAAAGGGCATTGGCTCGCACAGCAACCTGAAGAACGAGGGCGCGGGCCCGCCGCTGCGGATCGTCTTGCAGCAGGCAGGACTCTCCGAGAAGAGCGTGCTGCAGATGCACGCCTGCGACCTGATCGCCGACCTCAAGGCAGAGGTGTCCAAGTGGTGGGAGAGTCTGCAAACCGGCCTCGTAGCGCCGGTGCTCGGTCTGCTGCTCAGCGACGGACCGCTGCGCATCATCACCCAGGGCCAGGAGCTCACCTCGGACTACGACGAACGGAGCCTGGGCGACGCTGGCTTCAAGGACAATCAGATTGTCTACGTGTCGCTGGGGGGACGTGGCGCCCGGCGAAAGGACTCGAACCTGGAGCACCCGTCGATGCTGCCACCGCCGCCCAAGGAGTGCCTGCCGACGGTACTGCTGCTGCAGCCGAAGTACTTCGAGAAGCTGTTCCGCCTGATGCAGACCCTGGGCGACATGAAGCCCCAAGTCTCGGCCGTGAATCTGCAGCACCACACCAAGGCCCAGCTGCTCTCGCGTCGCGTGTGGGACATCCTGGCCATGCTGCCCACCAATCCGCACATTCTGGACGCCTTCAAAAGCCTCGTGGCGGATCTCAGCGAACTGGAGCAGCTGGACGCTGCCGGCGAGGAGGATCAGCTGGCCGCCAAGCGCAAGCAGATCAAGCAGAAGTTTAGGGACCTCCTCGATCCGAACAATCTGCAGAAGTTCATGTACTCCCTGCACATTGTCGAGAGCCTGGCGCTCAGCAGTTCCCGGCGCGGCGGCGAGTCCAATGGCAGCCTGGCCATTGGCCACTCTCCGGAGCAGATTCGCGTCAAGAAGTCCTCCTCGATGGGCAGGCGGCGAAACAGCAACGAGCAGCAGCCACCGCCCACGGCAGATGCCAAGCCGGGCAGGGAGCAAGGCGAGCTGGAGGCCGCGCTGACGCCCACGTCTACTCCCGGTCAGCAGGATGTGGAGACGGAGGCCAGCAGCAGCAGCGGCGGCGACAAGGAGAACCAGCCGAAGCAGAACAGCAAGCGACAGAAAAAGGTCGACGGCTGCGAGCAGCAGGAGAAGGAGCGGCCATTGGGCTGCTCCACACCCCCGTCCCCGGCGCCACCCCCACCGCCGCTGGCCGTGATGGAGCGGAGCGACAACAAGTGGAGCGAGGCGTTCGTCAAGTGCGGGGGTCTGCGACACCTCTACGAGATCTTCAGCGGCGGCCAACTGCAGCAGAGCGCGCATCCCAAGGAGTTGGCTCTGAACGAGTGGCGCCACGACTGCCTGGCTAGTCTGCTGCGCATCCTCTGGCTCCTGGGATTCGAGGAGCTGCACTCGCCCGACGTGCACATCCTCCTGTCCCGGCCACACGCCTTCATGCTGCAGCTGATGGAGGTGCCCGAGTGCCTGGCCCGCCTCTCGTCCATCCTCAACGACGAAGTGCACCAGCAGCAGCCGGTGGCCTCGGCCAGCTCCCTGGTGTTTCCCTACCAGTTCCACCAGCTGCGCACGGGCTTCTGGGGCCGCGCCCAGCTCATCCAGTTCGCGATGAACATTCTGGTGAGCTTTGTGCACGCCTCGGCGGAGGCCAGGAGACTGCTGTGGGCGCAGCCCGATGGCGATCACTGCCGCTGGCTGCAGAAGTTCATTCTGGAGGACCCGGAGCCGTCTGTGCGGCGGGAGATCTGCGCCGGCCTATATCGCATTTGCCTAGGCCACGCGCACAGCTACCGCCTGCTGCTGGCCCCGCTGCTGCACAAGCTGATAGCGCTGCTGCCCCTGGCCGAGCAGATGAGCTCAGGGGCCCAGCACACGCAGTTCCTGCTCTCCGAAGAGGGCAAGGAGCCGTACGGACCCGCCTGCCGTGACTACTTCTGGCTGCTGGCTCGCCTCGTGGACACCCTGTCGCCGGAAATGGTGGCCGAGGAGCACATCGACATCGAAATGCTCTGCGAAAGCATCTCGCAGAGTATCCTCACGCGGGACTACTTCGAGCTGCGCCACGGCTTCCAGGACGACGGACTGGTAGGGCTGCTGAACCTCATGTCCAACCTGATCAAGTACGACACCGCCTTCAAGTACACGCCCAGGGCGCTGTCCTTCATCGAGCAGCTGATCGGCTTCCTGTTCGACATGCCCTCGCCGGCGGACCGCCAGAAGCCCAAGTGCAAGTCGGGCACGTCGCGCGCGGCCGCCTACGATCTGCTGGTGGAACTGTCCCGCGGCTGCGCCACCAACTACGCCTATCTGCACGGCCGCCTCCTGGCGCAGCACAAGTCCGGGCCCAAGCAGCCGTATCCCTGGGACTACTGGCCGCGCGACGAGGGGCGCTCCGAGTGCGGCTACGTGGGCCTGACCAACCTGGGCGCCACGTGCTACATGGCCTCTTGCGTCCAGCACCTGTACATGATGCCGCAGGCGCGGGCGGCCATACTGCGGGTGCCGCAGCTCGGCGCCCAGAAGCACGGCCCCACGCTGCTGGAGCTGCAGAGGATGTTCGCCTACCTGCTGGAGTCGGAACGGAAGGCCTACAACCCGCGCAGCTTCTGCCGCGTGTACCAGATGGACCACCAGCCGCTGAACACGGGCGAGCAGAAGGACATGGCGGAGTTCTTCATCGATCTGGTGTCCAAGCTGGAGGAGATGACGCCCGACCTGAAGCACCTGGTGAAGAGGCTCTTCTCCGGCACGCTGAGCAACAACGTCGTGTCCCTGGACTGCGGCCATGTCTCCCGCACCGCCGAGGAGTTCTACACGGTGCGCTGCCAGGTGGCGGACATGCGGAACCTGCAGGAGTCCCTGGACGAGGTCACCGTCAAGGACACGCTGGAGGGCGACAACATGTACACCTGCTCGCAGTGCGGCAAGAAGGTGCGGGCCGAGAAGAGGGCCTGCTTCAAGAAGCTACCGCAGATCCTGTGCTTCAACACCATGCGCTACACCTTCAACATGGTCACCATGCTCAAGGAGAAGGTCAACACGCACTTCTCCTTCCCGCTGCGGCTGAACATGTGCCACTACGTGGAGAAGACCCTGATGCCGCAGCAATACAAGGAGGAGCGCGAGAAGCGGCAAAGGGAGCGGGAGAACGATGAGGCAGAGCCGGGCAGAGGCGACGAGAACGACAACGAGAGGGCAGAGGCCTCGCTGGACGCAGACATTGAGGAGTGCTACGAGTGAGTGTGGTAGAAATTCAACTTGTTATCTTGTTTCATGGGGGTGAACCTCTCTAGGTACGAGTTGGTGGGCGTCACCGTGCACACGGGCACTGCGGACGGCGGCCACTACTACAGCTTCATCAAGGAGCGAACGAAGAACAGCTACCATCCGCACGAGCGCTGGTTCCTGTTCAACGACGCCGAGGTGAAGCCCTTCGATCCCTCCCAGATAGCAGCCGAGTGCTTTGGCGGCGAGATGACGGTGAGTTCGGGAATGTCTCTCTTCGTCAAGCTCCACGATCTCATGGGTTCCCCCGTTTGCAGAGTAAAACGTACGATTCGGTAACCGAGAAGTACTTAGACTTTAGCTTCGAAAAGACCAACTCCGCCTACATGCTGTTCTACGAGCGGCGCCTGCCGGAGCATCTGCAGCGCCGGCACTCCGAGCTGCTGGTCACTCCCACGCCCAGTCCCACCGTGGAGGAGAAAGCGGAGGTCGAGGAGCCAACCAAACTGGAGAGTAGCGACGCCAGTGAGAGCAAGTCGGAGGTAGATGTGGAAGCAGACGATGAGGAGAAGGGGGATAAGGAGGAGAAGAATAAGGAGGAGGAGAATAAGCAGGAGGAAACTGAGCAGCCGGCTAAGGAAGACAACCAAGAGGAGGCCAAGCCTGAAGAGGAAGACCTGGGGAAGAATAAGTCGCCCGGGGCTGAAAGCGAACGAAATGAACTAGAAAAGGCGGATGCAGCCGACGAGAAGACGAGCGAGATGATGAGCCAGGGGAAGGTGGAGAAGCCAACAGCCAATTGTGATAATCATAAGCCAAGCAACAATAGCCACAACAAAGCCAGCAACGACCCGCAGCCCTCCACATCGAAGGCTGTCCCGAAGCTGCAACTATTTCGTCCATTGCTGAATAAAGAGCTGGAGGATTGGATCTGGCAGGACAACCGCCAGTTCCTGCAGGATCGCAACATCTTCGAGCACACCTATTTCAAGTGAGTCAATGCTTGAGGCTTGAAAACCTCATCAAAACCTGTGTGTTTTTCCAGCTTTATGTGGCAGATCTGCGGCCACATACCCCAGTCCCTAATATCGGAGTCGGACGTCACTTGCATGGCCGCCAAGCTGTCGGTGTCGTTCTTCATCGAGACCTTCATTCATGCCAAGGAGAAGGTAGGTTAATTATTTATTTATTTACATTCTGTTTGCTTAAAGTTAATCCTTAGCGAATACATCCGGGGGTGTATATAGTAGGGAAAGCTCCTGTATGACAACGATATTAATATTAATTTATTTTTATTTTATTTATTTATTTATTCCTAGTGCGACAAGTTTAAATTTATATTTATTACACTAGTCGCGGGGTTTCAAATTTCCTAATCTAACATTATTATTTCCTTATTCGTATATATGATTAAAATTAACACGATTATACTATATCTATTTTCTAACTTGTGCTAAACGATATAGAGTCTGATAATTTATGATTTCAATTTTAAATTGTTGCGCGCTTGTTATTATTTTTATATGGTTTGGTAACTGATTCCAAAGCCTAACAGCAAACACTAGAAAATGATTATCTGAACTCGCTAATCTCTTTCTTATGTTTTTAATATTGTTAGTTCTTCGAGACGTTTACAAATCAATCTTGTCATATGGGTGTTTCGGTTCGTGCGTCATTATAATTTTGCGAAAGCGAATTAAAACCCTAAGTTTGATCCAGGACAGCATAGGCATACCTAAGATGGGGCTTGCGTGTTCCGTGATGTAATCGAATCTGCCGATTTTATGCACATACCTAGCAATGCTGTTAAAAGTCGTTCTCAAGGTTACACCTGCCTGGTGACACTACAACTTCCAGACAACTCTACGCCATAGAAAAGAGTGGGAATTCAAATAGCTTTTGCAACGAATAGCCTTGTTTGAGTTGGAATTAGAGCTTGAGTGAGGTACAACTGCCTGAGGACGCTGTATGTTCTGCCTGATGCTTTATTTATGTCTATAATTATAGTCTATATAATTATCGTTAATTTTGAGTCTTGGTATTCCAGTAAAGTTGTACGGCTTTTTAGTATATTAACAAACACTTCGTTTTCAGGGGGTTAAGCAAGAGTCCGTTGGTTTTAGACCAGTTATCAATATTAAGTACCTCGTCATTAGAAATATCAACACATTCAGACACATTACATAGGGGACGACCTATATTTGGACGTCATCAGCATAGATATGGACTTGACAATTTGACAATGCAATTCAAAAACAGTAAAAAAAGCAGAGGCCCAAGAACAGATCCCTGGGGAACCCCTCTTTTTAGCGTCTGAAAGGTTGATGTCGCGTGCTTAGTAACTATTGACTGGCTTCGCCCACTCAAGTGCGAGGTCAAAAGGTCCAAGGCAGACGACTCAAAATTAAGTAGATTATTACATTTTATTTCATATTACAATTTCAAATTCGATCGAGAATTCAAACAGAATTATCGTTGGCAAAATATCGATTTATAAACACTCCAATGCAGGATCGAATGTTCGATATTTTCATTCAACGCTACTAAAACCATTACCTTCTCGCATTTAGCCCACCATGGTGCCCTGGGTGGAGCTCCTGACCAAGCAGTTCAATGCCAGCCAGGAGGCCTGCGAGTGGTTCCTCTCGCACATGTCGCTGGAGCCCTTCTGGCCGGTGCAGGTGCTCATCCAGTGCCCCAACCAGATGGTGCGACAAATGTTCCAGCGCCTGGTCATTCACGTCATCCAGCGGCTGCGGTAAGAGGACTTGATAAGCCTGT
This sequence comes from Drosophila tsacasi, assembly GCA_018904565.1. Classification (NCBI taxonomy): domain Eukaryota; kingdom Metazoa; phylum Arthropoda; class Insecta; order Diptera; family Drosophilidae; genus Drosophila; species Drosophila tsacasi. The sequence continues at coordinate 4,070 of JAEIHY010020013.1, read as the reverse complement.
TACTTTCTCTGTTCTCCCATTCATGATTCTCGCCACAGTGCTTCCCATGCGGACTTGTATTTGGACGTGGAGACGGACGAGGACGACAAGGAGTTGATTGGCCAGGCCTCGTGCGTGACCCGCTTCATCGGTTCGCTCATCTCGCTGCTCGAGCACGGAGCCCGATCCCACCTGCGCCACCTCTCGGAGTACTTCAGCCTGCTGTGCGAGTTCTCGCGCATGGGCGACGAGGAGGCAATGTTTTTGCTGCGCATCGGAGTGCTCAAGAGCCTGGTGGACTTCTATTTGGGCAACAAGCAAACGGACAGCGTTAGTTGGAAGCAAAGTAATGTTAGCTGGGGGCTCTGCTAAGCTGCAGTTCTCTTTACAGATCGACATCAGCTCGGACAACGAGGACAACTCATCGGACGAGGCGCTGTCGGTGGAGAAGATGCGACCCGCCTCCCTGGACAAGATGATTGCCCTGTGCGCCAGTCTGGTGGAGAGATCGCGCGGCGCCGACTTCCGGCTGCGTCTGTCGCCCAAAGACTTCACCGCGATTGCCGGCGGCAAGGTGATACTAAAAAAGCTGGAAAGCGTTGTATATTCCGTTTAGCCATACCACCAATCCACCAGTCAAGCATTCTACCAGTCAAGCATTCCACCAGTCAAGCATTCCACCAGTCAAGCATTCCACAATCAAGAAATTAAGCACCTGACCACTCCACCACCTGCACTCAGAGTCCCGAAAATATCAAGATCTAAAGCCAAAAGCATGTTCCCCACTCCAAGCCAGTTTTTCCAGTTCACGTGTTTCGTTTAAAAGTTTCGCATATATTTTGTAGGGGTTTCCATTTTTGTACCAACAAATAAAGGACGGCATTAATCCGCACCAGACCAAGCATTTAATCCACGCCCTCTGCCGCTGGGACGAGCGGCTCGCCACCCAAATCATTGGCATGCTCTTCGCCTCCGTGACGAAGCACACGGAGCTGTGCGCCCCCTTCTTCAAGCTGCTCACCCTGCTCACCGAGACGCAGGCCGGCCCGGTGGGCCTGCCGTGCTTCACCCAGCTCATCCTGCCGCGCATGTGGGACGCGGCCGAGTACTGTCCGCAGTCGGTGCTCGACTGGCTGTCGCTGCAGGCCACCAAGAACAAGATCGCGCACACCTGGATCCTCCAGTCCGCCGAGCAGTGGCTGGAGCAGTTCCTGCTGGCCCACGACAACACGCGCGTACGAAACGGTACGTCCGGGTAGTCCTGCCACCCCTCGCTAGTGGGCTAACATGTCGCTGTCTCTGTTCCAGCCGCCGCCTTTCTGCTGGTCGCCCTGGTGCCCTCGCAGCCCTTCCGGGCCAACTTCCGAGCCCATTCGCAGCACAAGCTGCTGGCCCTAAATCCGCACAGCTATCGGTGAGTGACGAGGGGTCCCGGGAGCTTCTCAAGGTCCGGGTTTGGCAATCCAGTGTTTGGTCTCTTTGCAGCGACATCAACAGCGATGCCCAGGTGGTGCTGCACCAAGTGATAACGCTGCTCCTGCGGCTGCTGCGGCCCGCGCGTGTCTATGCGGACATCGGAGCGCACGGCACCACCAAGCTGACCGCCTACTTCAACCTGCTCAGCTACTGTATGGTTTCAAAGACTGAAAAACTAATGGCAAGTTTGGCAGCAGCTTCCCCCACCCTCTCTTTCCCGAGTTTCCCCACTAAATGTGCGTCCGCCCTTGCAGATAGGTTCGTTCATGCGTGCCCTGTGGGAGCTGTTCCACCCGCGGCTGTCGGAGCCGAGTGTGCCGGCGCATCACAACAAGCACGCTCTGCTGACCTTCTGGCACCACTCGTTGGTGGACTGTCCGGAGAACGCTGCCCAGGTGGCCAACTGCCCGGAGATTACGCGCAACATAGCATTTAACTACATCCTGTAAGGATTACTTCCCTCTCTTTTCGATATGTCCTTGGTGTAACCCACGTAATCCATCACCCCGCAGGGCCGACCATGACGACGCCGAGATAGTCACCTACAACCGATCCATGCTGCCCGCCTACTACGGCCTGCTGCGCCTGTGCTGCGAGCAGAGCCGCGCCCTCACCCGCCAGCTGTCGCAGCACCAGAACCTGCAGTGGGCCTTCAAGAACATCACGCCGCACCCCACCCAGTACGCGGCCGCCGTGGACGAGCTCTTCAAACTGATGGCGCTGTTCGCCACCCGCCATCCGGACGCCAGCGAACAGGAGAAGCTCGATGTCACCCAGTTCCGGCGGGCGGTGATTGTGTCGTACACCAGCAGTCTGGACGCGAGGGTCTCCTGGTCAACGCTGATCAGTGCGCTGAAGATATTGGGTAAGGAAACTGCATGCCCTTGCAATTGAAACCCCCTGAAAACTTGTTAACTTCTTGGCTTCCAGTGGACAACGAGGAGGACCGCACCATGGTGATCTTCAACGGCGGCATCGAGATGTGCTTCGAGGCACTGCACACCCTGCATTCCATGCACCACGAGGCCACCGCCTGCCATGTGGCCGGGGACCTGTTCGACCTTCTGGGCGAACTGCTGCTGCTCTTGGCCACGCTGCGCACGCGCACCGACAGTCCGGCGCAGAAGAAGCAGCAGCAGCAACAGCAGCAGCTGGAGCAGCAGCTGCAGCTGCAGCAACAGCAGATGCTGCAGAAGCAGCAGCAGCAGCAACAGCAGTCCCAGAGCCAGACGCAGGCGCCCCAAACGCCGCAGCAGAAGGAGAAGCAGCTGCAACAGCAGATGCAGCAGCACTTGCAGCTGCAGCAGCTCCAGCAGATGCAGTTCCAGCAGCAGCACTTCCTGCGCCAGCAGCACCAGCACTCGGCCCTGGCCAAGGCCCTTCCGGACGCAGTCAAGCGGCTGGCCACGCTGCTCAACACCTTCAACTCGCCGGAGATCAGCCGCATGGCCCTGGAGGTGCTCAAGGAGCTGGTGCGAAACACCAGCCTGGAGGCCATCGGTGTCCTGGCCCCCATCCTGATCAACTGCCACCTGTCCGTGGCGAATGCGCCCAATGCCATCGGACCGCTCGGGCCCTACTTCCCGCGTCGCGGCGCCAAGCACTCGCTCTGGCCCCTCGGCGCCAAGAACTCGCCACGACCGCCGCGACCCATGGTCCAGATGTGCATCGCCCTGGCGGAACTGACGCCGCGTGGCCTGGATGCGGAGTACGACGCCCAGGTGGAGGCGTTCTACAGGCCCTACCACGATTTCATAGACGTCATGATGCGCATGTGCGTCAACACGGGCACGCTGAACGACACGCTGGTCAAGCTGCAGTGCCTGGTGGCCATCGAGTCGACGCCGCTGCACTTCAACTACTTCCCCAAGTTCTGGGTGGGCATCCACAACAACGCCCTGACGCACAAGTGAGTAGACCGAGTGATCCCCCTGCTGTAACCTACAGAGAAGAGTGAATGCAATAACGAACCACTTTCCCACCTTCTCAGGTACGTGGAGCTGCTGGTGAAGAACCAGTTGCTGGTGGAGTATTTGCACAACGTGCTCAGGGACGAGCGCAGCATGCTGAAGGATGCGTGCGTGCGCGAGTTCCTGGAGCTGTACTACCACAAGGTGGCGGCCCAGCTGCCGGTGGCACGCATGATCTACACCATCAATTACGGCATGCACTCAAAGGACGACATCGATGAGCTGTGCGGGGATCTCTTCGCCATTCGAATCATTGCCCAGGCCACCGGAGTGCCGGCCTCGGTGCGCAAGGAGCTCCGCGGCTCTCTGAGGGCACTTCAGAACAAGAGCGAAAGGTTCAGGAAGGAGTCGGAGCGAGGTAAGATATGCCAAAAAAGTAGGTGGTTTCAATTGTTTCAAAACTATTGTTAGAATATCGGTAGAGTACACTCAACGCTACTGTCTAAAATTCTAAATGTGGGCTATTCTCTGAAAAGTACAACCGCGGCAAAAACCAAATTAAATGCTCTAAAATTAACATTTTTAGCATAGTAACATTAAGAAATGTTCCAATGGATCAAATTTGAAAGCCTTTATCATATTGTAAAAACAAATTTCGAAATATTCGAATGCAAACTCGCGCAACTCGCGATTTTTCATTATTTT
>JAEIHY010020011.1:0-12738 GCA_018904565.1 Drosophila tsacasi | reverse complement strand
GCTGCCCGAATCGCTTCAGTGTAGTGCGACTATCCACGTCCTTGGGCCAGCTGGTGAACTTCGAGATGACATCGTCGATGGCCAGGGTCATGCCGCGCACCAGCAGACAGCTGCCAACACCCTTCCACAGCGTGGTCACTCCCTGGCGCCTGTGCAGGTGCACGATGCTGGGCAGAAGGCCGAACGGATGCAAGTGGTAGCGCTTCGAGGCGTTAAAGACCTGGCACTGCCGACGCAGCACTATAAACGGATGGCTCAGTAGGTTCTCGGTGACCAGGGAGACCCACTGGACGCCCACGACCAGGTACTTGCGGATCGACGTGTCTGCAAATAGAGTGATTCGGTATGAATAGCCACCATATAGCCTATAGCCCGGTCCGGCAACTAACCATCCTCCTGATTATCTATATACTTGTGCTTATCCAGCGGCAGCGATAGGGGATCGTCTAGATTCAGATATTGCAGCTTGTGCATGGCATCCTGGTCGGCATTTATATTGTCCACTATTGCCTTCTCGCGGCCTTCAATGCTGCTGGATCAATGGAGGAGACATAGGAATTTATATAATTCAGCTAATGGATGCAAAGATAATGGGGGCTGAAGCGCACCTGCTTCCCATGTGCTGTTTGGGGCTGAAGCCTGGGCGCAACTCGGCAGCTCCTGCTCCTGCCCTTTCCCTCTCGATTTGCTCATCACCCTGGCTGTGCTTCGCCTCGAATCTGTGAACCGGATGGGAATCGGAGTTCCTATTAGTAATGTGTCAGCAGCAGCAGTGATTGTTTGGCCAAAGACATGTACGTACTTTAGACTGGAGTAGTTATTAAGGCCTGCCATGTTTCGGGACACGTGTTCTCCTGGTTGTTACGATGTGGAGTAGATATTCCTGCTTCCCCTTTTCAGTTCGCCAGCGTAATTTTTAAGGCATATTCAGTTGTTTTTAAGTTTTTGCTACTTCGATATGAGAAATGTGTGCCGTAACCAGTGCGACCGCATCTCTGCCGCTCAAATATACCACGGGAGCGGACTTTCAAGCTTAGCAGGCACCATGATGCAGGCATATAAGGTGGTCTCTTGCTAGCGCTTTTCTTGGAGAGCAGAGAGAGAAAGCCGAGAAGCACACCTTGCATAGTTGCATCATGGCAGGCACTGAAGACAGAATTTAAACGAGGGAAGACTTACCAGGAGCTAAACGAGGGTCTAGAGAAATCGCTTAGGGTTATCAATCTCTAAAAATGTTTTTTATACAGAATTTACTCTGATTTTTCAACTTTCTCCATGTCATTTTCAAGGCCAGTGTATTTAGTATATTACAATGGAGCAGCTCTGGTCACTCTTGGATACAATTTATAAACAAATCTGCACCGCGTAAACGAATTACTTGAATTATGGATTTCGCGTCCTAGTTTTACCCTTTCGAAAGGGTATTCTGAATCAGAGATCCCAATTAGAAGTCCCTGAACCACCTCAACATGACAGCAACTCTCCAGCAAAGCGGAACCATAGAGTTGCCAGCGGAGGCATGTGATTTGGAGCGCAGTTTGCTCGGAGGACAGAGCTTCCGGTGAGTAGCTGTAGCTGGTGGACAAATAAGCCTGGAAATAATGTATTTTTATTAGTTGGCGCTCTATAAAGGCTGGCGACGGCAAGACAAAATACTGTGGAGTAGTTTCCAACATCTACTGGGTGCTCGTTCAGGAAGCTTCTCACATAACTTACGAGGCATTCGCTGAGGCCACGTCCAGGATTGCAGTGGACTACAAATCTGTGATAGCCAAATACCTGCGTGCCGATTTCAAGTTAAAACAGCACCAAGCCGAATGGACAAGCAGGGATGAGAATTTTGCCAAATTTGTAGGCAAACCGGTGCGCGTTCTCTCACAGGACCCGTTGGAGAACATAATAAGCTTCATATGCAGTCAAAACAACAACATTAAGCGGTAAAGATTACACATTACAAATGCAAAAGAATATATTCGCAATAATCTTGTTCCCTTTAGGATATCAGCAATGATCCAATGGTTTTGTGCCACCTTTGGCACCAAACTGGGTCATTTTAATGACTGCGACGAGTATACCTTTCCTGCTTTAAAGAACTTCGAAGACATCGACTGCGACAAATTAAATGCACAACTGCGGGCCGCTAAATTCGGTTATCGGGCCAAGTTTATAGCCCAGACCCTGCAGGAGATACAAAAACGAGGTGGCCAGAACTGGTTTATCGAGCTGCAAAGCTTGCCCTACCACGAGGCGCGTCAGGAACTGGCGCAGCTTCCGGGCATTGGATTTAAAGTAGCCGACTGCATATGCCTCATGTCCATGGGCCATTTAGAGGCCGTGCCCGTGGACGTGCACATATATAGGATTGCCCAGAAGTACTATCTGCCCCACCTGAGCAGTCAGAAGAACGTAACGAAAAAGGTGTACGAAGAGGTTTCGAATTTCTTTCAAAAGCTGCACGGAAAGTATGCGGGTTGGGCTCAAGCGGTGAGTGTATAAATAATACAAAATCGATGTATAATCCTGTGTTTCTTATGCCTTTTTATTTTGTAGATTATTTTCTGTGCTGACCTGGGACAGTTTCAAGAGACTCGAAAAGCTGATGGCAAAGTAATTTCAAATAAAAAGGTTTTGAAGAAATGTTGATAGGGGTGAAGATTTAAGTACAAAAAGTATTACAGATTTTGCACAAAAAATTCTTTCATTTTTGTATATAACTGAGGTGGAATATGGTGTCCGACAGGGGATTTCCCTGGAATATTAAGAAATTTCGTAAATAAACTTCTTGCCACTTTGGCTTTTTCCCCGCTAGATCCGAAGGTTTGAAAAATAACTAGCGGCTAGCGAGAAATATAGCTATTTGTATGTGCCTTGGTATATTACAATTTTCCAGACGCGGTCACACTAACCAGGCAGCATGTTTGAGACTTGAGCCGGCAATATTTTTAATTAAAAAGAAAGAGATTTGTAATTATTACCATGCCCAAGGAGCAATTTCGTGCTTCGGCACTGAATAAGAAGATGTAAGTTTCATTGCCCCTGCCCAGCGCACAGTGTTCCCCATACTAATTATGATAATTTACCCGTGTTGCAGCTCACATGTCCAGTTCGGAATTAGTGGGCCCGCCGAGATCCAACAGGAGTCGCTGGTCCGGATCATCTCGAAGAACTTGTACCAGGCGCAGCGGCAGCCGGTGCCCTATGGCGTCCTGGACCGCCGCATGGGCATTAGCACGAAGGACGCCCTGTGCGAGACCTGTGGCCAGGGGTTGAACGAGTGCATCGGCCACTTTGGGTATCTGGACCTGGCGCTGCCCGTCTTCCACATAGGCCACTTCCGGTCCACCATCAGCATACTGCAGATGATATGCAAGGCCTGCGCGCGGGTGATGCTCAAGCCCGAGGACAGGGCTATGTATGATAAGAAGCTGCACAACCCGAACTTCTCGTATTTGGGCAAGAAGGCCCTGCATGTCCAGATGCTGGCCAAGGCCAAGAAGGTGACCAAGTGCCCGCACTGCGGATCCCCCAACGGGGGCGTGAAGAAGGGACCCGGCCTGCTCAGGATCCTGCACGATCCGTACAAGGGACGCAAGCTGGACTCCGTGTTCACGAGCAACATGAACGCAATGCTCCGCTCCACGGAGGCGAATCGAGACCTCAATCTCACGCTGGGCAATCACAGCACAGCCGAGGAGCTAACGCCGCTGAACGTGCTGGACCTCTTCGAGCAGATTCCCCAGAGCGATGTGGCGCTCCTGGGAATGAGCTCGCGCGACGCCCATCCCCGGCACTTGATTGTGACGCGAGTGTTTGTGCCGCCCGCCTGCATCCGGCCGTCCGTGTTGTCCGAGGTGAAGGCCGGCACCACCGAGGATGACCTGACAATGAAGCAGAGTGAAATCCTGCTCATCAACGATGTCATTCAGCGGCACATGGCCACCGGCGGCAAGATCGAGCTCATACACGAGGACTGGGACTTCCTGCAGCTGCACGTCGCCCTGTATTTCCACAGCGAGATCAGCGGGATTCCCATCAACATGGCGCCGAAGAAGACGACGCGCGGCTTGGTGCAGCGGCTGAAGGGCAAGCAGGGACGCTTCCGCTGCAATCTGTCCGGCAAGCGGGTGGACTTCAGCGGACGCACCGTCATCTCGCCGGATCCCAATCTGATGATCAACCAGGTGGGCGTCCCGGTGCGCGTGGCCAAGATCCTCACCTATCCGGAGCGCGTGAATCCGGCGAATATGCGGCACATGCGCCAGCTGGTGCGGAACGGGCCGAGCATGCATCCGGGCGCCAACTATGTGCAGCAGCGCGGCTCCAGCTTCAAGAAGTATCTCGCCTATGGTAACCGGGACAAGGTGGCGCAGGAGCTCAAGTGCGGCGACATCGTTGAGCGGCATCTGCGCGACGAAGACATTGTGCTGTTCAATCGCCAGCCGTCGCTCCACAAGATGTCCATTATGTGCCACCGCGCCAAGGTGCAGCCGCAGCGAACGTTCCGCTTCAACGAGTGCGCCTGCACGCCCTACAACGCCGACTTCGATGGCGACGAGATGAACCTCCACCTGCCGCAGACGGAGGAGGCGCGCGCCGAAGCCCTGATACTCATGGGCAACCAGTCGAATCTGGTGACGCCCAAGAACGGTGAAATTTTGATTGCCGCCACCCAGGACTTCATCACCGGCGGCTACCTGCTCACCCAGAAGGAGGTCTTCCTCACCAAGGAGGATGCCATGCAGTTGGCCGCCTGCTTTATCGCCGGCGACGACTCCAACATGTCCATTGATCTGCCGCCACCGGCTTTGCTCAAGCCGCGGCGCCTGTGGACAGGCAAGCAAGTGTTCAGCCTGCTGATTCGCCCGAACAGAGACTCCCACGTCCTCCTCAATATGGCGAACAAGGGGCGCAACTACACGGGCAACAGGGATTTGTGCAGCAATGACTCCTGTGAGTGCCTTCATCCGTGACAGAGAAAGGGAAAGTAATACAGTCTGATCTCTTCTTGCCACAGGGGTTCACATTCGCAACTCGGAACTGATGTGCGGTGTCATGGACAAGGCCACCATGGGCTCGGGCACCAAGCAGTGCATTTTCTACTTGCTGCTGAGGGACTTTGGAGAGGCGTACGCCACCAAGGCTATGTGGAGACTGGCAAGGGTTCGTATATTCCAAGATCTTTGCAACATTTAAGGTATTGTAAGAGAAGTACAAGGTGGGGAAGTATATCGGGAAGAGAATTACATATCAAAAATATCAGCGAAAACGGTGATAATGTTAAATATTGAAAAATATCGCACTAAAGTATTGTTATTAATGATAAACATAATGTTCCTAATTTACTTGTCCCTTTTACCCGACCTTTTAAGTTTGATATTAGTTTAAATACCGATTTTCATATCGACTTTCGCTTAAAATATCGATATACGCGATATCTTTGATATATTCTGCTTCCTTTAAAGGTGGTTTGTGTGTATTCTCCCGGAACAAGCTGAATTTAATGCTAAAATATCGTTATTAATGATAACCATAATATTCTTAATTTTCTTCTCTCTTTTACCCGACTTTTTTGGTTTAATAACAGTTTAAATATCGATTTACATATCGACTTTCCCTTTAAATATCTATACACGATATCTTCGATATATTCTGCTTCCTTTAAAAGGTGGTTTTTGTGTGGTTTCCCCCGGAACAAACTGAATTTGAAGCTCTTTCGCCACTTTATCTTTCACACTTGTTATCAGAAGAGCAAAGCACATTATCTTTGGGTTTTTCGGAATAAGCCTTTGGGTGTTTTATTTTAATTACATTAAATCTCCGTTCAATTGTCCAATGCGATGTCCGTGGTCTCTGTAATGAAGTCCAGGAACGAGGTCAACCGGACATAGCCCGAGGGGTAGCCGGCGGTGCATTGATCTTCGGCCACAAAGGAGTTAATTCCAATCTGCTGCCATTGTCCGGCGCTGGAGTTGTACGTGATCAAGGGACCGCCGGAGTCGCCGCTGCAAATGGACATGTTACTGCCCTCCGAGCCCTCGGCACACATGGTTGAGTCCAGGACGACGGAGGCACCAAAGATGGGCAAGCACTCGCCATTGTCGATGACCGTCACCTGGGCGTACATCAGTGTCTGCGAGTAGTCGAGGTACTCGTCGTCCATCAGTCCGTAGCCCGCCACGACGGCCGAGGTGCCCACGAAATTGTTCGATTTCTGGGAGGCTGTCACCAGGCTGATGGGTTGAATGCTGCTGGAGAAGACCAACGCCTGAGGCAGCTGGATCAAGGCCACATCGTTGTTCATCTTGTCATTGTAATTGGGATGCACGAAGAACGTGGTGGAGGTCATATTCTGCGCTTTGTCGTCGTTCAGCTCAATGGTGCCGAAGATGAGGAAGAGCGAGGTATGGCCGTAGGCGCAGTGGGCGGCTGTCAGCACCCATTTGGCGGAGATCACCGAGCCGCCGCACAGCAGGTCGTCCCACTCGTCTCGCTTGAGGATCACCTGCCAGGGGAACTGACCAGCCACCGCTTGGGCGCCCGATATGATGCGGCCTTGCTGTTGGGTAAATCATAGAGTTTCGAAATGTTTCTACCATTTACACCTGGCGACAACTGACTACTTACGATACCCTCTGCCGGCGCTGCTTCCACAGCTGATTGCAGTCCAAGAGCCACCGCCAATAGCAGCAATAGCAGCAGGCACGGGGACCTTCCGTAATTAACAGCTCCCTCCTTGACATTCATGGCTCTGTCTGTCTCTCTGTGGGCTCTGTCGGTGGCCAGACAATTGTTTTAATTTATATTTGTCACCTTTCATGTTATCTCGCGCCTCCTGTCCGTATTTCGCACAAATTGTTTAAAGAATGTGAGTTGTTGGACTGAATTTCGTGATAAGATTAACTACTTACTGCTAAAATTGCGTTGGTCTGCTACGCTCGAGACTGCCTGGGGTATAGTTTATATGGTTAATACCTATACCTTTCTTTATAGCGATTAATTGCTTCTTAGAAGCTGATCATAAGCCTGGAGCTGTGTGTGGCCTGTCCAGGGTTTTGGCTTTATTTAGAATTAAGGGTGAAGCAGACTCTATTTGTGAATGGGAATAACTTTGCTGTTTGTTTTATCTTTTTATTTTTAAGCTAATGCAATGCAGGTGATTTGCGAACAGGGTATTCTAGAGTCGCATTTTAGCCTTTACCTTCTTAGAGTGTTGACGGCCGTTCGATCAGAGAGTGTGCGGAAGAAGGAGGCCACCGCACATCGCACATCGAACAATATGAGGTAGTTGAATAGGTTCAGGAGGGGAAATGCATTAATTACTTAATCAGAAAGAAGAGGAAAGGGTCAATTTTGACCTCTTGTAATGGGTAATGATTCGGTTTTTAGTATTATTTCCTCAGATCTGTATCCCAACTTATTTTCTCTGAAAGATAAGTGATTGAAGTACAATCTAGTCTTTTTTTCCAGTAATTAATCATGCCCACTAGCGTGTGTTTACCATTATCTCTGGCACTCTGTTGAGGCATTTATATATCTCTTTATATACGAACCTTGTGAGGTCCGAAAGGTTTATCAATCTGCAGTCACAAATATTGCAAAATTCCCTTTGTTAGTTAATTGATAATTAAATGTAATTAAATTGCTCTTTCCCCCTCATCATCATCATATCCTTTATTTATAAACGATTAATTATATATAAAAATGTATATCAAACTTTTAAAATGAAGAAATCTTTCCTCCCCCCCCAGATTACCTCCTATTACCTGCAAAACCGTGGCTTCTCCTTCGGCATTAGCGATGTGACGCCCAGCACGAAGCTGCTGCAGCACAAGGAGCTCCTGCTGGAGCGCGGCTATGCCAAGTGCAACGAGTATATCGAGAAACTCAAGTCGGGCACCCTGCACACCCAGCCGGGCTGCTCGGCGGCCGAGACTCTGGAGGCGGTGATGCTGCGCGAACTCTCCGGCATCCGTGAGCAGGCGGCCAAGACCTGCTTCGCCGAGCTGCATCCCACGAATAGCGCCTTGATAATGGCCCTCAGCGGCTCGAAGGGTTCGAATATCAATATTTCCCAGATGATCGCCTGCGTGGGTCAGCAGGCCATCAGCGGCAAGCGGGTGCCCAATGGGTTCGAGGAGCGTGCCCTGCCCCACTTCGAGAGGGACTGTAAGTGCAAGCGCAAGTACATAATTCCAGGAGACCTTATCCTTATCTTCTTCTCTTCAAGCTGCCATTCCTGCTGCCAGAGGCTTCGTGCAGAACAGCTTCTACTCGGGCCTGACGCCCACGGAGTTCTTCTTCCACACCATGGCCGGTCGCGAGGGCTTGGTGGACACGGCCGTGAAGACGGCGGAGACGGGCTACCTGCAGCGGCGGCTGGTGAAGTGCCTGGAGGATCTGGTGGTGCACTACGACGGCACCGTTCGCAATGCCGTCAACGAGATGGTGGACACCATATACGGCGGCGATGGCCTCGATCCTGTGTCCATGGAGACGCGCAACAAGCCCGTCGATCTGGTGCATCAGTACGACAATCTGCGCGCCCAGATTCCGCGTGGCCAGCAACGTCCCCTGATAGGCGCCGAGATTCCCGAGGTGCTGGAGCAGCTTCTGAAGACGGAGGAGTTTGCCGAGGCGCGCGAGGACTTCAAAGAGGACGTTAGGTGAGTTCAGGGGTGAAAATATTAAAGAGGATTATGCACTGCGACCACTAGGGTCTATTGTGCCCGAGTTCAAGGGTAACTAGAGCTATAATCAAGCTTTTTATTGTATATTTTGTATCCAGAAAACACCTTGCCACTGTGTCCAAGCGCCTTGAACTGCTGCACAAGCGGTTCGAGGGACATGAGGAGCTGTGCCACCAGATCGAGTCCATTACGAGAGAACAAATGCACGAGTTTCTGCGACGCATCAACGATCGCTATAACCGCGCCGTCACCGAGCCTGGCACGGCTGTGGGCGCCATTGCTGCGCAGAGCATAGGCGAGCCCGGCACCCAGATGACCCTGAAGACGTTCCATTTCGCCGGCGTGGCCTCCATGAACATCACGCAGGGTGTGCCGCGTATCGTGGAGATTATTAACGCCACGAAAACCATAGCGACGCCCATCATAACCGCCGAGCTGACGAACAGCCACAGCATGGAGTACGCCCGGCAGGTGAAGGCGCGCATCGAGAAGACCACGCTGGGCGAGCTCTCGTCGCACGTGGACATCGTGTGCCGATCGCACAGCTGCTACATTGCCTTCGGCCTCGATATGGCGCGCATCAAGCTGCTGGGCCTGAACATCAGCCTGGACACGATTATGGCCAGCATTCTGCGGTCTCGCGTGCGCCTCAAGCCCTCCCAGGTGGAGGTGGCTCCGAAGATCTCGAGCATCGTGGTGCGCGTCGAGGCCACGCGGACAGCCACCATAAATGCGGAGCTGGCACGCCTGGCGCTCAGCCTGCAGAGTGTCGTGGTCTCCGGGCTGCCGAATATCGCGCGAGCCGTCATTGCTGTGGACGACACCAAACAGCCGCCTATCTACAAGCTCTGCATCGAGGGCTTCGGGATGCGCGACGTCATGGCCACGTATGGCGTGATCGGGGAGAAGACGCGCAGCAACAACATCTGGGAAATATACCAGACGCTGGGCATTGAGGCGGCGCGCACCATCATCATGGGCGAGATCACCGAGGTGATGGAGGGGCACGGCATGAGCGTCGACTGGCGGCACATTATGCTGCTGGCCAGCCAGATGACGGCCCGCGGCGAGGTGCTGGGCATCACGCGACACGGCCTGGCCAAGATGCGTGAGAGTGTGTTCAACTTGGCATCGGTAAGAGACTCGTCAGACTTTACTTTTACTCCAAATTCATTGCTATCCCCTCTTCCTTTTCTCGCAGTTTGAGAAGACGGCGGATCACTTGTTCGACGCTGCGTTTTACGGCCAGACGGATGCCATCAATGGGGTGTCGGAGCGCATTATCCTGGGCATGCCGGCTGGCATTGGCACTGGCATCTTCAAGCTGCTGCAACACCACGAGGACAAGCAGGTTCCGCCCGCAGAGCAGACTATTTGCGGTTTATTAAATCTCACGCCGACCGCGTCGTGAGGGTGCCAGCACTTGTTATTATTATTAATCTAAACTTATGTTAACAATTGCAAATTGTTTATTTTTTTTAATTAGGTGATAAAATAATTAAATAAATCGCATAAATGTAATCTAACTAGCGCTTATTTTGGGGCTACAAATGGAAAATGTTAAGGGGAATGGATTTCATATGCTTTATTTTATTTTAAATGTATTTTTACGTTGATAAAGAAACAAATGAAAAGGAAAATTAATTCATTTACCCGCCGAATTAAAATTGAAATGTAACTAGAAATTAAGCTAACTTCGGCAAGCCGATATTTAAATACCATTGCAGTAAGTATTTACAATTTTGCATATTTAAGAATTGCGGTTCTTTTCGCTTTCGCTTGTTCTTAGATAATATAAATGTTGAGCGAAACATGTTGACAGTGAAAAATGTTGCGCAACATTTTTTTAAATCAAATTAAAACCGAAATTCAAGAATAATACAAAATGGCCATGTTTTAAATTATATGAAACTACATTGAAAATTGGCAAAGTAAGAATTTTTTTTCTCAACATTTTCTGATCGTTCCTACGGCAGCTATATGATAAAGTCGTCCGATCCGGCCCGTTCCGACTTATATAGTAGTGACAGCATATAAAAGACTATCTGCAAAGTTTCATTCAGATAGCTTTAAAACTGAGGGACTATTTTGCGTAGAAACGGACGGACAGACAGACGTATATGGCTGTTGATGCTGACCAAGAATATATATCAATGGTTTTTTGATCATAACTTGGCTTAAACTCAACCGATTGCACTCCGGTTTGGCTTTTTCGTCTTAATTTTTATAGGACAACTTTTCTGTATTTAAAACTTGATATCTAATTTTTGGCCAATTTTTGACAATTTTGACGATGTAACCCCCTTTTAAAATAAATGAAAAAATCGAGAAAAAATTTGGATCTTAGATTTGATCGATTTCAATATTGATCAAAGCTCCTATTAAAACCATTTATAAAAATGTATGATATTCCCTAATATTCCTTTTTTGAGCCAACTTATGAATATATGAATGAGAAGAGATTTCTTAATTTCTGGATCTCATGTAACAGGCGCACGGAAGGCAGCAAAAGGCGATGGAGATCTATAATAAACTGTTATAAAAGTCTCACTTGTCTCCGTTATAAATGTTGAGCCTCGATTTAGCCTGGTTTCAAACCACATTGAGCAGCGGTATTTTAATGGTTTGAAACCTGGCAAAGTAAAAAAAAAATTCCGTCAGGTTGCGCCAAAACAAACAACCCAGCATGCAATATGAGCGTTTTCTGAGGGTTTTATGATATTTTTTATGGGGATTTTAAACTCATAAGTGTGCAGAAAAGAGCGTTTTTTTCCTTGAAGATCCAAGTTCATAAATAGCGCACTGTTTAGAGTCCGATATGACTCTTTTCTGAGGGTGAAAGTTGTGCTTTCACCCTCCGAATAAAGCAGTGAAAACCCCTTCGAAAACGCACATAAAAGTTGCCTTTTCAGACTCTTTAATTGGTCCAAAAAAGAGCCTTTTATGTGCGTTTGTCAGTTAATGAATTTGTACTGCAAATCCAAAATTTAAGCCTTGGTTTTGCCTATAACACAACACTTGGACTTTTGGCCGCCCGAAGTTCCAAGCAGATTTTAAATGTACCAGTTGTAAAGAATTTTGTAAATTGATCAAAAACAGAAACATAAAAGCTAAAATATTATTTTTAAAGATCCTTTACTTGGTCTGAACATTAGTAAATTTCCCCCTTCTTAGGTAAGTAAAACCCGTTCTCTGTTTTTGATTAGAACCTTCACATTAGTTTATTTCTGTAGCTTCACACACATATTGACTTTTCTCTCTCTTCCGTTTGCTTCAGCTTTTTGTTTTTATAATAATAATAGTAAAAAATAAATAAATATAGCATGCGGCTGCTGCTGCTGCTGCTGAGTTAAATATTACTCCATTTCGCACAGATGGAAATGAATGGTTTTGTATTATGTAAATGACTTTGTTTTCGCTATTCCAAAACGCTTTAACCAATTATTTATGAGTTTTGGCTCTTACGCTTTATGTACTCTAATAGTATACATACACATATATATTCTCATATATATATATATGTAAATATCGTTATAAAAGGTATATATGTATGTGTAAATCCATAGATGTATGAAGAGGGGGCTCGCCGGCGCACAGTCGTCGCGTTTTAGCTGATCATCTCGCGGTACTTGAGCTTGTGCTTGGTGAGCATGTCGGTGACGGTGACGAGTTTCTTAATTGAGATTATGTTGGATAGTTCGTGCAGTTCCTGTAAATGCGACACGCAGATGTGATGCAAGGTGGCCAGCTCGCGTCCTTGTTGGGGAGGAAGAAAAGGGGGAGAAGGAAATCCTCAGTAAATACTAAAAACAAGAAAGGAAGCTAACTTCGGCAAGCCGAAGTTTCTTTTAGAAGTTATGGAAAAATAACCAATGTCCACTATATTCCTGTGATAGAACACCAAAAAATAAGAGATTAGTGTCTACCGTTTATAAAGACGTAAAATCGTCGGTCCCTTGAAAGTCGTTATAACCGGATTCTACTATATATATTCCTATGGAAACTATATGATATAGTAGTCCGATTTTGATCAAATTAAAACCGAAATTCA
>JAEIHY010020009.1:0-13896 GCA_018904565.1 Drosophila tsacasi | reverse complement strand
GACGAAGCCAAAGCGGCCTCTCCCAGTCAGCCCAAGTCAGAGGCGGCAAGCAAGCCGTCGGCTTCCACGAACGGAGAAGCACGTGGCCGTGTCCCTCCCGGTGGATATTCGTCGGGCGGATTCTGGTAGAGTGCCGTGAAGGAGCAGTGGCAGCTGCCAAGCATTTAATGACTCACCAACACATCCTCAGCCCAACATAAACCTATAAATATAACTCGCTAATAACATAACATATACACATGCATATATTTAGAGTCGCATTATCTATATTCATACGCAGATCTTCTCGACAAAGGAAACTCTACATACTTTTCCCTGTTCTTCCTATTACCGCCTCTCATCTTATTTTTGACCCTAAATGTAAAATGTTTAACACGTCTAACGCAACTGTTGAGAAATTTAAGTAAATCGTGATTCCGCCCCTTGAAGATTCCGGATTGACTTTGCTAGACTTCCACCCACCACCGACTGCTACCGAAGTCCAATTCAGCATTTGTACTTAAAGTGTCTCCAATTGAAACTTCTAAATAGTCTGTACAATTTGTCCAACATGAACTCTCTTCTTTTATAACAACCATCGATGTATTATTCAAAAATAAAAGATTTAATAATTAAGTATCGCTCTCTTTTATTGACGCAATTCAAAGGTGGATATTCTCGAGTCCGCCTAGCAGCTAAACAATAAAACGCTAACCTAGTGAGATGATGGGTCGTCGGGTGCAGTGAAGACAAGTTTTGGTTTGGTCACGAAATTAATTCTAGTATTTTTATTACACTTCAGATTAGAATTACAGGCGTGTCCTTTAAGTCATAGTCGGTTCGAACCCGTTGTTGTTCTTAAAGCGAATGTATTTATTTTAAATACAGCATCAAATGTATTCAAGTTGGTCGACTTATCCAACTAGCCGCCATATATATGTATATATAACTAACAATTAAATGGATACATGCGCCATCGAATTGGGAATAATCCCACTTGCTTGTGCGCGGCGTCGTCGGCGATCCGGATGCGTGTTTCTTGCACAATTCTGAGACTGTTCATGTGTGTGGCTGGCTTAAGACTAGGTATTGTGTTTCTTAGTTTTTTTGTTTGTTTGATAGACTAATTCAGACTATTGGCTAATTTAAATCTTCATGTCGTTGATGTACGAGTCCAGTTCGGCGTCCAGCTCCTCGGCGGTGGGTGGGGCCTTGCGCTCCCTTCGCTGGGCTCCGCCGGCGGCGGGCTTGCCTCCAGCCGGACGCTTTAAGCCTCCGCGACGCGAAGATCCTGCAGCTTGGCCACCTATAAAAAACACAGTTTGCAAAGGGAAATGTAAGGATTGCAGGATTGGATGGGATAGCTACTATCAAGGACCGTGTAATTGCTATCATTCTTTTGACTCAATTGTATAACAATAGTTTGCAAACTGTTTGAAACAATTCTACAAATCTTTCAAAAGTATGTAGAAATGAATTGTTAATAACTAACGATATATTTATGATAAATAATACTTATTTCAATATCGGAGCCCTAGGCTTGTGTTCTTTGGTGTTCTTTCAGGGAGATTTTTTAAAAGCATATTAATAAGCTAATGTATCAGTTCGAATCTCCTTATACAAACAATGTTAATAAGCTAATGCTCTACACTAATACGTTATCAAAAATATAAACTATTATAAAGTGTTCAGTCTATTGATGTTAACTAATATAAAGTGTCAAGTCACTAGATGTGAACTAATTTGTTACATAAAAGTTTAAATAGGCATTTAAAAATCTTTGTGGAAGCGCATAAATCCAAAAATGATCTTCATGTTGATTTGTAAATGGGTGAATTTTTGAGTTTAAAAATATATCGGCATTATTCACGGTCCCCGAATTAAAGGTATTTTTGATACGCACCACCACGCTTGAATGGAGGAGGCGCTGCACCCCCGCCGACGCGTCGCTTCACATCGGTCGAGGCCACGGGGCGTGTCAAGGCGGCCACATCGGAGACAGCTAGCTGAATGGTCATCGGGCGCCCGTCCAGAGGAACGCCATGGTACTGTTTGATGGCTTTCAACGCGTCGGCGCGACGCTCAAAGATTACATCAGCAGTGCCTGTAAAAGTGAGAAGATAGAATTGGGGGTTAAATGGTAAGTTATTTTTTTTATTATTTTAAATAAAATTATTTAAATAAATGTACTAAAAAGAACAATAGCAAAATTAGGTTTCTCTGTCCAAAAGCAATAT
The DNA here is from genome assembly GCA_018904565.1 of Drosophila tsacasi. Classification (NCBI taxonomy): domain Eukaryota; kingdom Metazoa; phylum Arthropoda; class Insecta; order Diptera; family Drosophilidae; genus Drosophila; species Drosophila tsacasi. The sequence continues at coordinate 11,680 of JAEIHY010020009.1, read as the reverse complement.
AAGCATTTGGCTGTCTTTTGATAGGCTCCTTTTTTGAGGTTAACTGAACTTAATTACATATTTTGTACCCTCTTGGTTACATGGGGATGACTATATACCTAACGAGTTTATTCACTCTTAATTTGTTCATTGCCCAAGACTCACCCAATGAGCGACCAGAACGATCATAATGCACTGCCGCCTTCTTCATTGGTCCAAAGTCGTTGAATAGCTCCTTGATGTCAGTGTTGGACACGCCGTAGTCCAAGTTTCCGACGATGAGGCGGGTGGCTCCGGATCCTCCGGCGGCGGCAGCGGAGCCCCGCTTGGGTCCGTCGTACATATCATGCTTCCATGCGCTGTTTACATCGCCCTAGAGGTGGGGGTAGTATTAGGTAGAAGGGTATGATGTGTTTGTTGGTTTGATCACGCGATGCGTATCAAATATTTGGTGGGAGTAGCACTGGCAGCAGTTGCATCGTATCCTAGCCTCAAGAGGACTGCCAAGAGAGACGGGAGAGATTCACGCGGAAAACTGGGAAAGAGAATGGACTCAAAGCGAAAGCATATTGCTGATGCACTGTCTGTTTTGGTATATATATTTATACATATATATATATGTTTGGCTTTGTTTGGTTTAGTGTTCTGTAAGAACGGGGTTAAGGGGAAGTTTAGGCGTCGCTGGCTTGAAGATGCGAGGTCGGGGTCGTGGAAGAGCGTAATGCTGATCTGTTCCGTCCGTGGAAGGCCTTGGCACCGTTAGCCGCGCCATTTTGATTTCTGCATTCAGCCTTCCCATCTACTTGAGCTTGTATTTGTATTTGTAGTGGTGTGCGTGGGTCATGGGAAGAGCTTCGCTTGGTCTTGTCCAGATGAACGCATGGATATTATGCTCCGGCTGCTCCGATTATGCCCAAGTCGAAATGCTTTGAATTACCCGTGCGAACTTGGTCTTCTGAATGACGCCGGCAGGAGCTCCACGACGACCCTTGAGCACGCCCCCCGCTCCGCTAGCCGGCGCTGCCTTTCTGGACGAGGTGTTGGCACCGCCGCCGCGGCGGGCACCACCAGCTGGGCCGCGCTGCTGACCGCCTGGACGACGGGCACCACCAGGACCGCCGCGAGCAGCACCTCCTTGCGGTTTTTTTTGTGAGCGGGTGGACTTGATGATGTCGTCGAGGCTCATTTCGATTTTATCCACCATCTTGCTGCTAATGCTTTGTGTTCCTTGCTACGGAGATCTCTTAAGGTTGATGGAGTAGGTGGCTCTTTGGTAGCTACTGAAGGTCGCGCAGAAATGTCGTTTACAATCGAAAGAGCGCGTGGAAATTTCACAAAATGCTGAAAAAAATTACTCAGCCGCCATTTTGGATACGCGAAAAAAAGTGTTGCACAGTGCTCATTGTTTTTTTTATGTTGGCTATGGTAACACTATTTTGTAGTATTTTATATAATAGTTAAAGTTACGGAGTCAATTTTTAAATAATTTGTTGATAATATTTAGATAATTAACAAAAGCCAATTTAATAAACAACCTTTTAATTTAACCCCTAGGAAAAATACTTACTTTTTAGTGTTTCTAAACACTAAACTGTACATAAAAAATAAACGACTTGGTCACACTTAACATCGTAATAGTTGTCAAATTAAAACATTCCCTAGTTACTACAGTATTTTTACAGCCTTTTGTAATATGTTTATTGTGGCCGTCACAGGGGGTATTGCCTCTGGCAAGAGCACCGTCAGCAAAGTGTTCGAGAACCAGGGCATTCCTGTAATTGACGCTGATAAAATTGCCAGGGAGAGTGAGTTCAAAGTAGAGCACATCCGCCTTGTAGTCATTCCATAATTAACGACCTTTTCCGCTAATTGTCGTTACTTATTTTGCTTGTGTAGTTGTGGAACCAGGTCAGCCTTGTTGGCAGCAGATCCGGGAAATTTTCGGCGATGAGGTGCTGTTGCCCAGCAAGGAGATCAACCGCGCCGCCTTGGGCAAAATGATTTTCGAGGACAAGGAGCTGCGTGGGAAGCTGAACAAGATCACGCATCCCACCATTCATCGGAAGATCTTCTGGCGGGTGTGCAAGCTGCTGGTAACGGGGCACGCTTGGATCGTCCTCGACCTGCCACTTCTGTTTGAAACCGGCATCCTAATGGACTTTATTCACAAGATTATCTGCGTGTCCTGGTAGAAATCTTTGCTTTGGTGCTTCAACTTTGTATACATTTGTACATATTTGCAGTGATTCGGACAAGCAGCTGGAGCGACTGATTGCCCGCAATGAGCTATCGGAATCGGAGGCGCGGCATCGCGTGGAGTCGCAAATGCCGCTGGATAAGAAGTGCGAGAAGTCTAACTTTGTCATTGACAACAACGGCGATAAGGAGGAGACTGAAGCTTCTGCCATGGACATATATAACATGATGTGCGAGTCCAAGCAGCACTGGCTAAACCGAATCACATTTCTGGGCCTCTTCCTCATCGTGGTCTTCTTCATATACCTAATGCTGAAATTGTTCAATCGGCTGCCCGAATCCTGGTAGATGTAAAGTCCCGCCAATCAAAGGCGTTTGTGCCATTGTGACGCTTTTTACGTGTAAATGCAATTGAAACCAAACCCCATTTTAATTACTGAACTAAATCACTGAAAATATCGGCAGCTGGTCTTTCAGCGAAGTCGCTGAAAGTATTCGCTAAATTACTGAAAAGCTAATTTTGCATTGCTAATTTATAGACACAAAAGTTAAAAAACATTTACGGGTTATCCGAACAGGTATATCCTTCCCTAACCGGTTTAAAAAAGAGCCGATATTTTTAGAATTCAGTTAATCAGTCGCAATACTAACGCTTGCTAGTGAAATATATACAGAAGTCACTTATATACTTTGTGCGTTTTGTATTGAACCAAACTGGCGTTCATCGCCTTGAATTTACAGCAGAGGGGTAAATCCTCATACACACACAAAGTCACGCATAACTTAACAGGACCAGCGCCTGAACTGTCTTCAGAGTGGAGGGAGGGGATCGCTGCCGGACACGAGATTCCTGGCTCCGGGCTGTGTAGATTATGTATTCCGGTGGCGCCAATTGGCCGACGGCTCCTCTAGCAACGACGCCGTTTGTTGACAGTAATCTACAAATGTTTGCAGGCCATATCGGGTAACCGCCTTTGTCACGTTGTGGTTAAGCTGTATGGGATCCTGGACCACCATCGGCTTTCGCAGTTGCAGCGAGCAATCGGGATTAGAAGCTACATATGCGGAATACCTAAAATGAATCAAAAATTAAGGGTCAATAAATAATCTTAGTCTTATTAATCGATGTCACAACACTCTTCCTTACCGACTCGGCATAGACTTTTCAATATTCTGTATTTCATTGTCAGCACGTCCCAAATACGGGCAGACCAAATAGTGTTCGTAATCAAAGGTGGCAAAATAAGCAAAGAAAGCTTTCAGGAATCCTTTAACAACAGGCACGGTCACGTCAATTTGCTGGAATCCCAGATCACTCGGCAATTTCTGCGTAAAGTTGACGATCCACGCTTAAAGAGAAAAATATAACTGTGTGAAATCCATGCGTCCATTACCACTAAGTAAGAAACTTACGCCCCACAAGCTGGGAGATCGACTGTTCCATCTGCACGCTCGATATGGGCGGAAGCAGGTTCTGGATTTGCAAAAAGTAAATGACCATTAAAGTAATGCTATACGTTGATATTTGCTCCGTCAGCTTGCAACGCTCCAGCCAGTTTTTCACATATATGCACATGTATTGAGCTGTCATGAAAGAGCAAAGTACATTATGACGTGAATTTGCTGCAGATCTACAAAGGCCTTCGATACTCACCTAATGGCTGAAACTCGAATGCATACTTCAGCAGATTCGTGTTGCAAAAGCCAAGACTATTCAGACAAATGTCGCACTCGATACCCGTTGGCAAATGGCAAGTCTTTATGATGGGGACACGAGCCTGCTCAATGACCTGAACGACAGAAAGACGACAGATTACAAACCACTTCCCTTTTCAGGTCGTATTCCTCTCACATTAATGATGCGCCAATCGTCACTGCCACAGAAGTACTTTCGCATTGCCCGCAGCTTGCTGATGGTCGAATGCGATGCTCGGTGCTCAAAGGTGTGAAAGGTGTTGCCTGTCGATACAAATCACACGTCACAAGGGGCTACACACGAATATAGCATGGGACTTAACTCACCAATATCTACAAATACGTCCAAGTCCGAGGATCGCGAACCGATGCCGGTTATTCGGGATCCAAATTTGTAGACTCGCAACTGCTGATTGGGAAACGCCGGCGTAAGAAGCTTACTCAGGTCCTGCTCGATAATATCATATTCCGGTATCACTTTCAGCTTGTCCGCCACGGGATATTTGTCCTTAAACACATTTGTTATTTCGCCCAAAATCATGGCCTTGGCCTCTAGAATATGAATGGTAATTGAAACACGTATTGAAAATACCTTCAAGCGCGGGACCTTACTTTTTGGCAGCTGCACCACCATCTCCTGGCGCGCCTTCACCTGTGCGCGCTTCTTCTCCTGCCTCGTTTGCTGCTGCTGTTGTTGGTGCACCGCCTGACCGTTTGGATTCGGATTGGGATGATTCTCCGACAAGTGCGCCACCGCCTTGGCAATAGTGGTACCCACAATGCGATTGGTGCAGACACTGCAGCTAAATGTGCGCTTGATTGTGTGGAGCTCCTTGGGCTGCACAAACGCCACACCCTCGCTGACGGCGGCGCCAGACGTATCGAGAGGCAACACGTAGGTGGGTTTCCGGTCCAGGTACTTCTCAATGCCTACCACAATCCGCTCCAGGAGCTTGGTAAGATGAGGATCCAACTGCGGAGGCGTAGTTTTCTGGTTAACAGCGGTCAGCGTTTCCAGGAAAAAGTTCGCCTCCATGGTCAGGGGATTCATCTAAAGAAAAATTAAATGCAGTTTAATGCCAACCGAAACGAGCACAAGGCCAAGGCGAACTCACGTAAAGTAGTTTATTTGGTGGTTCCTTTTCGGCCATCGCCTTGATTTTCTGCTTTTTCGTTTTCTTGGGGGCTACGGGTGCGGATGGAAATGTTGGGCCAGGAACGGGGAGGGGACCAGCAAGCTGTGCGGGCGAAAGCGAGAATTTTTGTTAAAAGCGGCTGAGCTCGGCCTTTGTTTGGTGGCTAAATGTTTGAATTAATGTGGGGACGCATAGCGAGCGAAGCTTTCAGCTGATTTTTGTAGGGTAGCCACCTTCGTCTAAACTAGCCGGCTGCTTGGGAGTGTTTGTATGTATGTAGTGTGCCATATTGGGCGAGCAACACATGCACATTTCGATGTTTGTAGATATGTAGCGACGACCACCTCAAATTTAACAAAAATACAAATAAAGTTCAGTGCTCAGCTTATTTTCAGTATTGTCGCGCCAATTTAACGGTTCTGGTGAAATTCATTCTCCTTGTAACGGCCGCTCTACGTACACTAACTTTGCGCCCATTGCGCTCCTCATAAAACTGTCTCTCTGCGTTGCTACAGGCCGCCTTGTCCAGCCAAAAGGAGTCCTCTGCTTCGATTCGCATTATTGCCAAAACTGCGCTTTTCTTTTGCCGATAATTAGTAGTTCAAACTAGCAGCTTAAAATTCGCTTGTAACTTTAGTTGTTTGGTTGTTTTCACTCAAACGTTTTAGCTGGCAACACTGCAGGCGCGTGCTCCGTGTGGTCTGGTCCCACTCCCACCCACATAAAATATGTTTGAATGGGAAAGGAACGGTTATCGCCACATTTTTAAATTTTAAAACTTAAAAGAATTGGATAATTTTTTTGTTTAACAATTTTGTTTAATATTGTATTATTTCATAATTATAATTTTAATAGAAATACTTTTGCCAATCACTGGACTAAAACTGAAATATTCGTGTTTATTAATAAAAAAAAATCTTACCAAAGTTCAAAAGGTATTAAGTACAGCTTTACAAATGAAATATTGGAGATATTTCTGGAAAAACAAATTTTCCTGCTTACCCAATTCTAAAAAGTATTAAACCCAGCTCTACAATGAAGAGAAGTTTCTAAAAAAGATAATTTTTACTGCAAACACATGTTTTGCGCTGGTCCAAGTGCTGTAACCAAAAGTAGAGCTGCAAAACCATCGATGGTGCCATCGATATAATCGATGGTTGAGAATTTGTGAAACCATCGATGCTTTTTTTTCATAATCGATACATTACACAAAAGCTGTGTGCTGTGATGCTCTTACTTTCTTGGCGGTTTCTATCCAGTATGGACAAGTTTTTGCAAAGTAAGTCTCCGCAATCGCAGTTGTAGCCTTATTTTTTAATAATTGTATTGCATTTCAGATAAAGGTAAAGATGCACTCTCAACTGCAGAGCCCCCTTGCAAACGCAAGAAGTCTACATCTCATGTTTGGATAAAAGAATGATATCAAATTTAAAATAAGAAAATGTATTATTTTACTCTTAAGAAATAAAATTTATAATGGTTTTAGTTACTAAGAAATTAAATGAACTTATATTTTTGTTATTAATTTAGCTTTTGTCTTTATTGAACCACTTTAAACAATTTTCCAGCGATACATCGGCATAATCGATGGTTTAAAGTCAAATAATCGAGGCTTTAAACTATCGAAAATTAAATAATCGATGGTTCGACCATCGATGGTTTTGCAGCTCCTAACCAAAAGCATGAAGGATAAAATACAGGCGATTTAGCAAAAAATCTTAATATAAATATATTACCCTTCGGTAATATATCGATATATCAACAACCGATAGACGCAAACATTTCACCATGGGCTAGTTTTTCACCACGTGCCCAAAAAATCCACCACTTGCGAAAAATCAATTGCAAATTTTGTATTGCCAAAATAAACACCATTTCAAATACAAAATGTTGTAAGTCAGAAAATAAGTTAAGAAAACACGTTCGAAGATTTCTTTTCGGTGGTTGATCCGATAATCTACCGAAAAAATAATCGATAGTATCGATGCTAAAATCGTTTTTTCGCACCTCTAGTACATAGTGGCTAGTACATAGTAACGGTGCTGCCACTTTTTGAGAAAAAAAAAGCTGTTTTTGACTGGCCGCACTTTTTGCTTATAGTTCGAAAATATAGGTATAAATTTAGCAATAAAAAAAGAGGACAATAGCCAAATACATATTTTAAAATATTCTGTTTTTATCTATTCTTCATTTTTATCCGCATTGAATTTTCAAAAAATTTAGGGAAAAGCAGGCTGAGTGGCATCACTGGTACATAGTAGGCTATATACTAGATCGGGCTATATAAAGCAGGCCGCGTCCGAAATCTCCATCATTTACGTTTGTCAAGCCTCATAGCCGGCAATTCGAACGTATACGCTCTCCGAGTCAGACCTCAAATCGTAGCTCCACACATTTTTGTGAATTTTCCTTGTCGCGTGTGAAAAAAACTAAAAACTCAATATGGTGAGTAAAAAGTAAAAATAAAAGTTACATTTTCGGGCGAAAAGTACGCGACCAAAATTGTTGAATGAACAACGCGGCCTTTGGCAACATGGCGGCCGGCCTGCAAAATTTTCTTCGTACTTGGTGACGTCATCTTTTCGTTAAAATAAAACGCCGTGGAGCAAGGGAATTTTTAATGAAACGACTGCTGTTAATCGCTTTGCAGATCTGTTTTCATGCATTGAGGGGGTAATTTTAAAGCAGAATTCAGCATACCTATAACGGATAATTACCGGTTTTTGGTTAGTTTCGGCGTGTAAAATTACTTGGAAAGGCAGAGAAAATGGCGACAGATCCAAAAAATTAGGCGTACAGTACGACAGCATAAAAATTCTGGTATACCGTATTGCCATCTCGCTCGCGCGCACACAGGCTCGCTTGAAGTTGGGCGCGGCTCTGCGGCTATTGATTTTCTTTCGGGCGTGGAATTAATCATCTCTTTCCCTTCTCCCCTTTCGCCCACAGCGTGAATGTATCTCTATCCACGTTGGCCAGGCTGGTGTCCAGATCGGTAATGCCTGCTGGGAGTTGTACTGCCTGGAGCACGGCATCCAGCCCGATGGCCAGATGCCCTCCGACAAGACTGTTGGTGGTGGCGATGACTCGTTCAACACCTTCTTCAGTGAGACCGGAGCCGGCAAGCACGTGCCCCGTGCCGTGTTCGTTGATCTGGAGCCCACTGTAGTGGATGAGGTCCGCACCGGTACCTACCGCCAGCTGTTCCACCCCGAGCAGCTGATCACCGGCAAGGAGGACGCCGCCAACAACTATGCCCGTGGCCACTACACCATCGGCAAGGAGATCGTCGATCTGGTGCTGGACAGGATCCGCAAGCTGGCTGATCAGTGCACCGGTCTGCAGGGCTTCCTGATCTTCCACTCTTTCGGCGGCGGCACTGGCTCCGGATTCACCTCCCTGCTGATGGAGCGTCTCTCCGTGGACTACGGCAAGAAGTCCAAGCTGGAGTTCGCCATCTACCCAGCCCCGCAGGTGTCCACCGCCGTGGTCGAGCCCTACAACTCGATCCTGACCACGCACACCACCCTGGAGCACTCGGACTGCGCCTTCATGGTCGACAACGAGGCTATCTATGACATTTGCCGCCGTAATTTGGACATTGAGCGCCCCACATACACCAACCTGAACCGTCTGATCGGCCAGATCGTGTCGTCGATCACCGCCTCTCTGCGTTTCGACGGTGCCCTGAACGTTGATCTGACTGAATTCCAGACCAACTTGGTGCCCTACCCCCGTATCCACTTCCCGCTGGTGACCTACGCCCCGGTCATCTCCGCCGAGAAGGCCTACCACGAGCAGCTGTCGGTGGCTGAGATCACCAACGCCTGCTTCGAGCCGGCCAACCAGATGGTCAAGTGCGACCCCCGTCACGGCAAGTACATGGCCTGCTGCATGCTGTACCGTGGTGATGTGGTGCCCAAGGACGTGAACGCCGCCATTGCCACCATCAAGACCAAGCGCACCATCCAGTTCGTTGACTGGTGCCCCACTGGCTTCAAGGTCGGCATCAACTACCAGCCACCCACCGTGGTGCCTGGCGGCGATCTGGCCAAGGTGCAGCGTGCCGTGTGCATGTTGTCCAACACCACGGCCATTGCCGAGGCCTGGGCCCGTCTGGATCACAAGTTCGATCTGATGTACGCCAAGCGTGCCTTCGTCCACTGGTACGTCGGTGAGGGTATGGAGGAGGGAGAGTTCTCCGAGGCCCGTGAGGATCTGGCTGCCCTGGAGAAGGACTACGAGGAGGTCGGCATGGACTCCGGCGACGGTGAGGGCGAGGGTGCCGAGGAGTACTAAACGTAGTGCCCCTCGAAGGCGCAGGAGCGTCATTGGTGGGCGGGCAGCCGTCGAAATCAATGCCTACGCTTCTGAACGCGATAACTGCAACACTGTAAAGCGAACTATAAAAACGATAAAAATGATGAAAAGCAGAGAAAATCAAGAAGGAAACCAGATAGTATTTTATCCACAAAGACACGCTAGCAGATGAGCCAAGCTAAACGCATTATGTTGTGTACAAGAATAAAATCAGCGAAAGAAGCAGTTGTTGACAGCAAAAATTCCAGTTCGTTTTTCTATCTTTCTCCTTTTCCAGCGTAACGAGTTCATTAACCGCTTTATGCGCTGCGGGAAAGCGGAGCAGTCTCTTCTGGCTGTTTCGTCTATAATTAGCGCTTTCTATTTTCCGCCGATTCGTGCCACTGCTGCTGGCGGCTTCACTTGCATGTGGCAAGTACAGACTGTACCCGTCTGTGCACTTTCATGGACTTGGATTTACGGATTTCAGCCCCCTCCCCCAGGGCTTTGCCCTGGAAAAGCGCAGTGCGCTTTTATTGATTCTTCTCCTCGATGAGTCATCATTCGCCTTGAGTCGGAGCATAAATCGTTGTTGCTATAACAACGCCGACACAGCGAAAACGATGACTTCATTTCCTAACTGGCGACACTCACGCCACATTTGAATGTGTGTGGCAAAATACATCATTTATACATATGTATGTACAATCTTGGTTATTTTAATGTATGTCAACAAAATAGTAATTTTTTTTGTTATTTACAAACATAATACTTTATTTTCTAGTCATTTTAATAAGGTAAACGGAATGGCAGGTAAGAAAAGTATTGTTTTAGGTTCTATTACGTTGGGTGTGGTCGGAAACGACCTTTATTTAGAAAATTGTTTTAAGTGCTATTGCACTGACCGGATTTGTATGTACTTTGTTCCGGCCTTTTACGGGGTTGCTTTGCCCAAAAACAAAATTGAAGCCTAGGTAAGCCGGTCTGTTGTAAAAGCCGCCTTCTCATGCTGTGCCAATGCGGTATTTTCGAGAAACAGACCGAGAAGAGGCAGCTGGGGCAGCTGCTATTGAATTTCCAGAAATACCCGACCGGCGACACAGGCAGGAAGTGCATCAAGGGAGGGCGAGGGCCATGTGGCCTAACAATATATGTGTATACATATATGTATATACATGGTGCACACAAAAGCACAGGCAGGCGCAGTTGTATATACATATTTATATGTATGTACATGCATATGTACATACTATATGTACATACATATGTACATATGTATGTACAATGCATCGAAATGCATTTACTGGCACAGACCGGCACCCTTAGTTGAGGTTATGTCTGATTTCGTTCACATTTATAAGACAGAAAGAGGCTTTTTTTTTGGTAAATACTAAGTAAATCATAAAATTGATACAAAACTGTATTTGGTAGAAAAGTTTCAGAAAGTTCACGACATAATTCAGCTTGTTTTCCCAAAATAAAAAAACAGTTGGTGCAATGAAATCAGAGCTCAGCCAAAAGATTCCGATGCAGAGACTTGGCCATATTTGTACATTGCGGTGTAAGCCAACGCATTTTTATAATGACGATAGCGTCAGCTCGGAACCGGCATATAGTGTCGACTTTGAAGCCTATGGGGGCGGATTGTGTGGGCGGGCTTGTGCCCCAATCCCACGTTTAAGACCTGATTCATAAGCATTTGGGTTTGAATAATTTTTGTTTGATCAATAAATAAAATGCCAAGGCCTGTATATGTATACATACAGACATATGCACATAAATACTATGTACATACATCATGTTTGTTAATATTAATAGTTTATTAAGTATCCTTGTTTTCCTGCAAAAAATGTATAGCCAATATAATTATTTAAAAATATGTTGCCATTTTACATTAAAAACGAACAAGTCTTAGACAAATGTACATATGTATGGATGTACGATATGCAGAACTAGATTTTCCTAAGGAACTTAGGAAACCGATTCGCCTGAAGAATAAGAAATCGAAGTATGTAATACATAAGATATACATATGTATATAGAAGATAAACATTATGGCTGAGATTAGGGTCGTACATAGAATAAATAATTTTGGAGCTGCCAACCTGATTTGTATCAGTGATGAGTCAATTGGTTCCTCAATAGTCATGCTCAATGAGACCTTTTCCGTAATTTCTAGCTAGTTTTTTTGTTCACATTCAAAAGAGATGCCAAAAATGCAAAAAGTCATATTTCCGATTAGCCATTAAAACTCTATTAAATTAACAAGAAGTAAGGTAAATTTTCAATAAAAAATTTCGAGGCCTTAACATGTCGAACTAACGGGTGTTTTTTTTAGAGGTATAGAACTTTAAGTTGGCATTACTGTTCAAGAT